>OX246741.1:6634236-6671428 GCA_945910005.1 Isoperla grammatica
AACGTAGCCCCCCTCCCCCCCACCCAGCACCCACCGCGCCACAACCACAAGGCACTGATATAATCTATTCCAAACAACTCGCCCTCGCCACCGAAGACACTCCACACGATATCTACCTGTCGTTTCTCGTCACTCTACCTTCCTACCCTGTTTTAACACCTGTGCTTCTCCCTCACCTGCTCGGCACATGACCTTCTTTCTCCTCCTCAGGGTGCCATCTTTACAAAACTGGATTCTGAACACCGGTTCCGAAAGACGGAGGGGGCTGGAGTGAAATAAAAGATTGATTCTTCTTTTCGTGTCGAATAATCCGCGGAAAAACCTAAACATTGGCATTCTCAAATCACAGGCAAGCACATCTCTATTATGCTATTAGAACCCAGTCCCTTGACAACTAGAAGATCGAGGTGGTTATGAGACGCCGATATAAGAAGTTGGGTATCACAAGAAAGAAGCCTTCTATAATGAAGAGCTACTCCCTCGTTACACCAGACCAGTGTCGAAAGGCGGAGACAAAAAGAAGAAAACGCTTTTTACTCAAACGCTCCCACGTGGCTTAGTGGTGGTACACACGTGTAGGCCTATACGTACACGTTAGAAGTGCGCCGTGTCCTAAAGCGTGTTAAACCGCCCTCATCTCTAAGTGCGCCGTGGCCTAAAGCGCCCTCATCTTTAAGTGCGCCGTGGCCTAAAGCGTGTTAAACCGCCCTCATATCTAAGTGCGCCGTGGCCTAAAGCGTGTTATACCGCCCTCATCTCTAAGTGCGCCGTGGCCTAAAGCGCCCTAATCTCCAAGTGCGCCGTGGCCTAAAGCGTGCTAAACCGCCCTCATCTCCGCACCAACACTTTACACCGATAAGATAACACACAGGTCCGGAATTGCGCCAAGAAAACCAATAATAATGTTTCTGAAACTAGACCAAGGATCATAAAAGATTACAGCGCTTGGCTAGACATTGAGACGTGCCAAGACATGTATATGAATGAACCTTCTGTTGGGTAAAGTGATGAGTGATAACTGATAAGGCACTACTATCTTATCTTGTAAAGAACACACTCCTTATCACACTTCACGGTTTGTTGTTATACTTAAATCAATCGGGAGGGGGGAGGGGAGGGGGGGGGGGGGGGAAACGACTTACTTTGGTAATTTAGCGGTCAGAGTCAACAAAATGTGTGATGTTGTATGCGGCGAGGGGGGCAGGAGGGCTTCTGCGTATCTCCCCAAATATTGTGTTACACAACAAACACACGTCTAGCGCAAGCCGAAAGTAAACACAAGCTGACGTTTAGTTTTGATAGTATTGTGGTACAATACCAAACAATGGGTCGTCGACCAACTGACGTGATACAAAACAACGGAAGGCTTAGCACGTGCCCCCCCCCCCCCCCCACGATACGCCTCGCCGTGGAGTCTGCGGGTCAACTCTACTCTCTGACACGCACAACAACCACACCTAGCATCGAAGGAGGTCTCCTGCTGTGCGAGGTAGCTGTGATGTGAGTCACACTCAGGCATGAGTCGAAGAATGCGAGGTGACCTCACTAACCTGATGGCAACGTGGATAATCGAGACGAGGGAGCGGTGATTCGATGGAGATGGCGATGGTTTGTCGAGGACAGATCAAAATGAACGGCATTTGTATAAAACTCGTGACATATACGGGGCTTGAACTCAAGTACTCGTTCGGATTTGTATTGTTTGTTTCTCTAGAAATAATATATACATAAGTGGCTTAGTGGTGAATGAATATTAACTATGACAATTAAACTAGAGATTATTCGGTGGGAAAACGATTATTTGCGGTTTCCACTTGAACTTATCTATAAGAAACCAGACAAAAAAGGGACGATTATTTTTAATTTATCACTAATGATATTAAATAACAAATTAACTTCTTCCCAGCGCTGAAATTACCGGGGTCGCGAAACGCAAGGCAGCGAAACAGATAAAAGGCGGAATAAAATATCTAATCTAAATTAGAGAGAGCCGCAGGCAGGCTAGACTAGAAATCAGAATATTACTCATCCTTCTTATGCGTGCACGCATATATACGCACGCACGCACGCACACTGTAAACGAGGAAGATACGTTGGTTGAGCTTATATGCAAAACTCGGACATCCTGTTCCTGTCTATAACTGTAATTACTGTTCAAATAAGGCGACCACAAGACGGTTACACCGTTCTCTAGGCGGCCGTCAACCCGTAAATCAATAAGGAAGTCTCATCGCTTTACTTTATATAAACTTCAATCGTCCACGCATGAATGCCGTATAATTATGAACAATACAGGACCCATTACGTAACCTTGTGACACTCCGCTCGCTTCATGTTCTTTATATTCAAATGCGGAGAGAATGTTTGATGGATGGGCGTTTCCGCTCCATGGAAAACCCATTTGTTCATTGATTGCGATTGATCGATCGATCGATCTATTGATAATCGACATAACTTCTCTGTCCACTAACAACCTTCATTCCAAACAAGTTATTCCAACGACAAAGACCAGAGCAAGTTTACCTCTTGGTTTTCGACGATACAAATCACAGAGTTTGAATTTAGAGCCCCCCCCCCCCCCCCCCTCTTGATTTCCACTTAGCTCAGGTACGGAAAGATATACTGACTACAGAGCCGAACCTATTTGGCCAGAATCCAGCCATGTTTATACTTTCACCCCGTTATACAGAATAAGAGCTGAGTTGTTCTTTTAGAGTTATAGAGAAACGTAAACGTTTAGAGGAAACGTAAGGAAATAGAATAGCGAGAACACGTTGGAAGATACGTTTGGGGAATCCCTTGCGAGATCGTTTGTCAACGGTTCGTGCTTAGAGCGGTCGCTTCGTGCTTAGCGGTGACTTCGTGCTTAGAGCGGTCGCTTCGTGCTTAGAGCGGTCACTTCGTGCTTACAGAGGAAAGTAGCAACGGAAAGCTCGCTAAATGCACAGCCTTGCATTATTTTCTATTGACCAATAACCATGCGACTATTCAGTTGGGTCGACATCCAGATCTTTTCTTATCCTGACAACATTCCTTTTTTTTCTAATTTCTCCTCAAAAGCTTGTTATAAGTGTTCGGCAGGGAGCTCTATCACTTGAAAATGTGAACATTGATATCAAAATTGTAAAAATACACAACACGAGTGAACGCCCATTAGTACGTTCTAGAGAGAGTCAGCTCAATATGTTATAGAAATTGTTTAATTTCATCGAAATTCAACACATCTCTAAAACATTCTTCAATCTGTAAGTAGATTTAATTCTAATCTACCCACCACCTTTCATCTATCGCGTATATTTTGATTCATGCAGACGTTTCCACCAAATCCTTGAGAATGAGCCCCAAATGTGTATTTCCTCTCCTCACCCCTCACAGCGCACCCTCGATTCGAAAAGAAACTCAAAACTCCATGCAGAGTTCGAAGACGATCCAGTCACAATAGAAATATGATTCGATAAGAGCCGCGTGTTATTCTTGTGTACGTGAGTGGCCATGTGAAACGCAACACCCTGGGAACGTGGGGGGGGGGGGGGGGGCGCACCCCCTCTTGTACCTCTCTCACACACACACACACGGGCACGCGACTATACCGTGTGGCTACAACAACGAGAACACGATATGAACAGAACTAGGCCAGATCAAAGCGTAGATAGTTTTACCTTTCAATCGGAGTAATGATCATATCGTGTGTGTGTGCGTGTGCGTGTGTGTGTGCGTGTGCATGTGTGTGTGCGTGTGTGTGCACGCTCGACGTCATTACTACGCTTCTACGCTGGATAAACATTACAATAATGAAAGGGGTCCTACTTTTAAATAATTAAATTTCCGTCAATGGTCATTTTTGATAAATTTCATGTATGAGAAAAGCATAACGAATTGACGGAATCGTTGGTAAAATGTTATCGGGATCATACTGAAGATCCAGGATTTTGATATCTATAGAGCTAAGCAGGGTTTCCCAAACAGTGGTTCCTAGACCCCTGATAAGGGATAATCCGTAACAATTAATTAATTAAAATAATAGCTCGCATAGTTATTGAAGGTATAAAGAATAGTATAATGATAAATCGACTAATGAAATGATGAATTACAACCGAAGTTCGGATCTGCCGCAGTGGAAGCCTGCACAGATCAACTGCCAGGGGATCAACATAGTTGATGGCGATTTATCTTAAAACCAGAAAAAAGCAACTAACAATTTATGAAGTCACCAACATAAATCTTACGGGCATTCCCACTGAGATCATCCATGTGTACTCAGCTATATAAATCATGCAGTCGATATATCGACTTATAAACTTATCGACTTATCGACTTATATATCAGTACACTGTGTGTATTTAGCGATCAGAAAGGCAAACATTTACATTTGCAAGCGAGCATGTTTCATAGAGCCTATATTATATGAACGTTTGGTGAGCCGACAGGGTATATTCGAACAAAGGTGCGTTTTCAATGCGCTACACTCAGTGAGCACTGGTGCGTCTCATATATTGTTGTTTTAATTGTTCAAGGCGCACTCAGTGCGGTCCAGTGCAGCCATTGGAATACGTCTTTAGTTTCTCCAGTTCACAAGGATTGCAACAAAGTTATTCAGCACAAGAATAGGTCAGGATATGGGTGGTACTGTATTAATGGAAGAAAGCACGACAGTGGTTGGATGATAGTGATTCTTGTTGCTTTACGTCACTTATCGCTGAGTATTCGAGGCGATTGGTAGAAAAGTTTAAACTTGTGTATTGCATAAACTCCTGTCATTTGTTATATTGTAATTTTCTATTATTGAACGGGGGTCATCAATGCATATTTCCTCCCTTTTTTCCTGAAAGAATCCCTCCTTAATTTAAAAAAATAAATACATACATTAATAATAATACAGAGTTCTCTAAAGTTTAAACTGTTTACAGTGGAGGGAGCCGAAACTCTCATTGGTTCTCATTGCACTTTACGAGTTACGACAAGAGTAGACTACGTGCCGATACCGGGGTTTCCCGTTTTCCCACCGTCGACATTACAATCGTCTCCATAAGAGTGTCAAAGAAAAAATACAACACGATCTTAAATGTAACTACGTACGGTTACAACAAAATATATCCCTCCAAAATGTAAACTAGCTTAAAAAATAAAATACCTTTCTCACGTATGTGTTAAGAATTCAATCTATTTTTCTATTTGTATTACGTGATTAGGCCGGAGCGTGGCCTGGCCTGGAGGTCACTACGGCTCCGACAACGCCCATGTTATAATATATTATGTGCCAGTTTACACACCCACGCCTTCGCGTACACAACGGTGATTATAGTAATCGTATTTGTTCACGGCTTGACCCAGGTGTTTCGATGGACCAATACCAACCAAACAAACAGAGCTGACTGGCGATAATTTCACGCCACTTGTTACAACATTCGTTGGTAATACGAACCATTTTCGAAATTGTTTCATTGTTCGAAAATAAGTTTCGAATTTCTAGTTTCTATAGTAAAATCGAATCACGATTCACGAATGTCTATTGATTAGTTTTGATCTCGTGTCAAAATAATATATCTATTGTGTGACTTAATGGCTTTCTAGCAACAACAATGTTTAATTAACAATTACATATGTACAATCATGCTGTGCTGTGCTATGCATGGGTGTACATTTTCTTTGCCTCATGAGCCATGCATGAAGAGAACAATTAATTTACCTAGAGTATCTACTTAGGGTGAGAGTGTATACAGCAATGTCAATCATAACCGCTGAACAATACAATACATCATCCATTGTTGCTGCTTAATGTATCTACAAAAACAGTGCGAGAAATGTTATTAAAATGTTATTAATTAATGTGTAAAAAAAACGTCTTTACTCTTTGGATATTATGTTAAATATGTCTACGATAAATACATTGTAAGTAAACATTAGTTGGTTTCTCATACTTTTTGAGTATATAGAATATTTCTGGGAGGCGGCGATAAACTATAAATTTATGATATTTATTTTTAGGAGTATAAAAGTAATGGTCGAACATTTCCAATATGATATCGCATGATAGATCATATAGGATCGACTCCATTCGAACTACCAAAACAAAGATAAAAACAAGAAATACACCAGAGATGAGTATCAAACTGTAAATGCGAGCTGAAACATCGAAATGTCCTACCACAGCCTACTAGCTTAGAAGAGATAAAACTTGTGTTGTTCACCGCCCCCTTAATGGGGCTAGAATAAATGTGGATCCCTCCACACAAAGCTGCTATACACAATAAGAGGGGTGATATATGTGTATTGTGTAATAATCCCATATACACAACCATAGCGGGACACTAGTTATAGTTCATTCCCTTACTAATTATCTAATTTGAATATAGTACTAAGCAACCCGTGCCAGACTCGCGTCTTAGTCTGCATGGGGTCTGTTTATACTAATGCTATAAAAGAAGGATATAATATAACACAAGGCGTCGTTCGCTCTAGCTGCTAGATAATAGCCAGCACACTGCGGTGTCCTGGAAAACAGGCCGAATACATTACGAGATTTGAATAAAACCAGGCCGCGAGCAAAACGAGTGTTATGTGTTTACTAATTACGGGGGGGGGGGGGGGGGGGGTCGTGTGACGCTGCAAACGAGGAGTTATGCACGTGATTATACGTGAGAAGGGTTTCATGTGCAAAACAAAGGTGATAACGATGTAGGGTGGTGGTGCTTCATAGTTTTATCGAGATTGCTTCAGTGGCCTAATGACAAATATATCGATTGTGTTTATAAGAGGGTGGTGCTCACGTCACGGCTTAAGATCTTGAAGCAAAACATAGGTGACATCAGCATATACGTCAAAAGCTGATGAGCTCATTTGCAAGTATTGCAAAATGCAATGCACATACGTCATACGATAGACCTACAATCATATTATATACAATTGCGTCTACATAAAATGATTGACAATCTGGAAATTATTGCGGTTATAATCTTACTGGTATGAGATACGTGATACCATAGAATTGGTGGGACATCATTTTCTGAAATGGTATAAACGAAGACTTTGGAAACTCTAAAAGGCGCATGAAACACTCAAGAGAAAATAACTAAATCAGACTCTTTGCGATCACATTTACCCAAATTGTAGTTAATTGCAAATCCTCTCAAATGAATCGTCGTTGTTGGGTCTTACTATATTTTATCTCCCCGAGTTTGCAGTGCGGCATATTATGCATGATTTATACAACTTAGGAACTGCGTGAATCCAGCCTCAGTAATCGTTGCGCATTTATACAACAATGTATAAAGCTCAGTTACACAAATTGGCATTTCGTAAGCAAGACCCTCTTCTTATTTATAATTCCATTTCATCTCTATTCATTGGCCACACGACCCGCCCACCGCCACCGCTGTTTTGCATCGCGTAGTTCACGAGAAGGCGGTGCTTTCCGACGGCCGAGACGAGAAGAAGATTACCAAAATAATGGAAACGGGCGTGTATGAAAACAGATTCGTTTCATTTCGGCGGTAATTTGGGCGCGCGCGGGATCGTTTCATAATTCAACCGCACAAATGCGCGCGGTTTTTATATTCATTGCGACTTCCGCGCGGATCATCCCCCTCCACAACGAGGGCGCGTGAAATATTTATTTATCGCGGGGGGGGGGGGGGGGGGTTGTTGTGCGTGCCGCGTACAATCACATTGTTGTTGGGTTTTGGATTAAGATTCTCGAGGTGTTTCGAGCGCATCATCGATTGTCTAGTTGTAAGAGTAGGAGTAGCTCTTCACTTCCCGTCAGCCACCTGTGCTCTCGCGCTCTGTGAGGACGTTATAGAACGAGTTACCCCCCCCCCCCCCCCTCCTAGTCGTTACCGGGGACCACTCTCAAGAGATTCATGGACCACTCTACATCCGGCGCTAGACGGTCGTACACCCCTGATTGACTCCGCCCAGGGCAAGCAGCCTAGCCCTCGTGAATACTACCAGAACTAGAGGAGAATCTTTCAAAATACAAACTTTGACCGATAGAGAACTCTAGACTAGAGTTTGTATTATAAGTTTTATAACTGAATAGAATAGAGATAAAAAAAAAAAAGAGAAATGAGGAAGCGGTCATGGGTTGGGGGAAAAGTCGGTAGGGGTTGTTACTACTCGGTAGAAAATCTCATAGTTTGAGATTATCTTCAATGAGTCAATCCTCTTCAAGGCTTTAAATTAAATTTTACACGTTTGAAGCTAAATTTGAGCATTTTCAAAACATAGTATAGAACAAGACCAATCGGAAAATGGAAGTCTCTCTTTCATTAATTCTATTATTAAATAGTTCCTCGATTAATTCGTTTTTGCTTTACACATTTTTACCTTGTCAATTAGCCCAGTGGGTTAGTATTAAATTTAGAACCCATCATCGGTATCAACAGACAATGGAGTCAATTTTATATACAGCAATTCTCATAGGAGAACAATATCCAAGCCTCGATTGCATGCAGACAGAGTATAGTATACCATCCTCGTAGGATGTTATTATATTTGCAAGGCAGATATAATTAAGATTCAATTCGTCCGAAGGGAGTAAACGTCTTCTCGTTGCACACGGCAACAAGCACAGCACAGCAGAAGCGATGACGTAACACATTTCCCACGGGTCCCGCCTAATTGCACGGCCGGTGCCATCGACTTTTGAACGCTACTGTACAACGACTAAACGACGCACTTTTTTATGCGTTCTATGTAAGTTACGCACGCAGGACGCACTGATGAACTGTTTCATTACTAGGGGAATGAGGGGTAAAAAAACTACATCTCTCGCTCTCTCATGTGGATTCTAATATAGTAATAATTGTGACTCCCTCCCCTAACGTGGCGCGATAAGGATCTGTTTATAATTCGATCCATGGAAATATGTTTGATGTGTGCGGGCAATGCACCTGCCATAATATTGACCGGTAGACAACGCCAGCGTGTGTTCGATCAATTCCCCTCACTCTAAATACCGACTGAAAGTTTTTTTCATAACTCAAAAACCCTTCAACATAATAACATATTTCTAAGCGTACTAATGTATCTCATTAGATTAGACCTTTATAATATAATTTAAATCACATTAGTGAGTTGTAATCAACATTGATTGGATTGTGTGTGCATGCATGATTGATTATTATACTGGGAGGTGTATACGACGGGGGGGTGGGGGTGAGGGGGGGGGGGCGCTGGCAGTATACAAAAATAGACACGTGGCATCAATGGTCTATCTCGCAATCCAGTGTGTAGCCACGATATATCATCAAGACACACATACGTTAGATCTACCGAGGCCTCCAAACCACTCGGTAGAGCGTTTCTAAAACATTGTAGTACATATTTTAGGATTGTACCGAATATACACCCGAATGTATATAAATTAAGGGTATAGTACAGAAACCTTCTTTACCAACACGTGTTCGGGTTGGTTCGTGAACTGCTTTTGTTGTGTGAATCTAGCTATGCGAGAGTGTGTGGCTACAGCAGCCTAATCCAAAGAGGTGTTAATAAAGGAGATATCTTTATTTACCCTTGATATATAGCTGTCGGCAAGTGTATACACGCACATGGTTCACCCCTACGCGGATCGATCAATCACTCAATTTACTTAATTTCATCGCAGATAAACGAAAAACTCTTCTTTCCATCCAACTGGCTTGACAAAAACGTTTAGCTTTTTGTCTCTGTGTAGTCAAATGAGTTGTGGCGGGACCGAAGATGTTTGTCTTGACAATACATCACCCGACCAGCGAGGCTGAAGGACTCATCGTGGTGTGTCACTCTCTATGAGGGCGGAGGCAAAAACTGGAGCGCAGTTATGATAGAGTTGTGGGTGGGGGGAGGGAGACAGGACTCAGGATACAGGACACACTCCAGAGAAAAATGCAGGATCGAGAGAGGAGAGAGGGAGCACTCGCGACATTATTTACACCCTGGAGTGGAAGTGGGAATGTCTGAAGTGCCAGCCTTGTAGAAAAGGTTTGGTACTCTAGAACTTTTTAACTTTAGGTAGGCTAGTAGATTCCAGAACAAGTTACAGCTTCATAACAAAATGAATTTTAGCGAGAAGTCATGCACACACTTGCCTTATCGTAAATTCATAACTGTCGGCTAGATTAAAATTTTGGAACTTCATCTAGATTTTGTCTTCACAACTTTTAAAAAAATACGTTTGTTTGTAAACGGCAAAGATGATTGTACAGCTGACATAATAATGTATAGATTATACATAAAAAAAATTATGTGAATCCAGACTCTGGGGATTTATTTCTATACAAGACCTACTAAATAAGTAACCAATATGGGTAAATGGGAGGCCAGCATATAAGTCATTTCCCGCAGAATCACCAAACATTCGGAAAAAAGAAGGAAATTGGCACTGCTATCTTTATACACAATAAAAATAGACATCATATTTTCCAGTTTATACCGAACGTCGAGTTGGACAGCACGCGAAGCCAAAGAAGGTAACAAACATCATTTTATAGTCAACAATATTACCGTATCGCATCAAGGATCATTGAAAAGCAAAGACATAACGCAACAATAGTCACAAACAACGGTAGACAGACACCATACAATGTGGTTGTTGTGGTTTCCACGTTAAACTGTCCCTTTTAAAACAGCTCTCCCATTCATATACACAAAGGAACACTATATCCTAATTATGTTGTGTTTACACCCAAAGCCTTACGAAAAGTAGTTTATTTATAGACCAGAGAGTTTCACAGATCGATATTCCCTACTGCACAAAAGCACACACACAACACCCCCAGAGGCGAGAGGGTAGGAAGGGGGGGGGATTGTTGTCGCAAGCTGTATTATATAACGATATTATAAAGATTTTCGATAAAGGTAAATTTATAGAAAACATTCACTCTCAAAGATATTTGTTTCTATACAAATTTAACCAACTCGATGACGTAATTTAAAGATTTAAAAAAACTAATGACAAAAGATGTAATTTATTAGATGTCTCTGTATAGAATCATGTTCAGTGTGTAGTGCTGAATGTTGTTAATACTGTTAATACCGTAACCGTTGCTAATTTGTAATTTATATCACCGATTGTGGCAGACAGTTGGTTGTCCGTGCTTTGTGCTACCACAAACCATGTCTAATCTCAACCCTTGCGTATACCGTGTCCACTTTCCGACACTTATCTGGAACCGGTTGGCTTATCCGCGCGGTAGATCTATCTAGAGTCTAGTTTAATCGGCAGAAGCCGTTCTACATTACCTTGTAGTTGTAACACACAAGTGCGCGCAATGTTGGGCGAATCGTGCTTGAGCAGCAACCTTGGACTGGAGGTTTATTAGGCGATCAATCTATCCCCCCCCCCCTAATCCTTCATCAAAAGCTGGAAATACTAACATTTACAGTATTATTTTAAAAAATAAAACTTCTTTTAGATAACGATCTGCAAAAAAACATGCTTGCTGTTTCATGTCTTCTGAAAAGTTTTTTTTTCAGACGTTTTCTTACAAAGGGATTGACTACAATACTTTTCTTTTTTTCCATCCCAGCCAATTTGGCTACTTTTTCAAATTTATTTTCAATGTCACGCAATTTTGTAAATAAAATAATAATTTTACAGTAAAAAAAAAGCATAGCATTTTCATTTTCAATGTCTTTATAGCACAAAGCACGTTGCTGATTATTAAAAAAAAACTTAATAAAAAAAAACGTATATACAATATCAAATCTATCAATTTCTTGATTTAAAACAACTGTATACACACAAAATCTGTTTTACACCCAACAATAATGGGATACATACATTACATCTGAGAATGCAAAATGCCCAATTATGAACACTTATTTATTTGTTCGTAGGTCTGCAGGAGGTTTCCTTGTAAGCAGATCGACAAAAAAATAGAAGCCATGTCCTAGAATAGAACTGAGGTAGCCAGTTAGTCCTTGTATACACTATACACATAAGCAACTCGTGAGTAGATGATTTGCAACGGGGGCGTCGTGCGTATAACTCACACGATCTCATTCATGTTGAAACATGGAACATGTCCGACAGAATCAACATGTTGAAACGCAAAACATACGACGGTGAAAGTGAATACATAGTAAACCATGTGATACACACAATGCTAGAACGGGTTACGGTATAAGGCAGTCGCTGTATCTATTTCAATAACATGCTGATGACAAGTACGGTTCACATTTACACCGTTAGGGGATGTCACTTGTCACAAAATAAATGACTTACCTATCCTGTCGCATAACTTACTTACTCAACACTCCCCAAAGCTTTGGGTTTATAAAGCCCAAATTAATATATTCCGTAATAATTCTCCTAGGTGCAAGTTCCCTAACTCTCATACATGAGTTACTTATGCCAGTCTCCCCAACTACCATTGATATTTCATTTCAATATTTATTAAAATTACTAAAAACGTTTTCCCCCAGAAACCACTGGGAAACTTCTTTATCGACTCCGCCAGAAATCAATCAGCCACTTTTGTTTATGGAATACAAATATAGTCCTCCCAACGAATCTATTCTCATGCTTTCATCACAGGCCATGTCCAGAATGGCAACTTAACTTGTCATTCCTCCGTGTGCTTGATGGAAGATTGCGTCGGATTGTTCTCAGTTCGTGAGTTGGCCAACTTGTCCGATGTTGATAAATGGTAATTCTCTCATTTGTGTAAGTTGCTATTAATATTATTACACGATGAATATTTAAAAAAATTAAATACAAATATAAGTTTGTAGTAACAAAACCAATAAGTCATGTTTGAAGAGAAATGATGATTGAAAATAGATCCCGGGCACCCAGCCATTCACAGCTTTCGATACCAAGAAATGGCGGAAACGCCGGTGTTCAAACGACTTTATTTCATAAAACTAAAGTAGGACGGACTATACCTTTACAGTTTAGACCTACCTCTAGAACACAGTGGAATATTAGAATAAATATTTGATGCGAGTAGTTTTTCTATGGATCATACTGTAAAGTGTGAATTTGTATACATTTTGACAGGCTTTCAATAAAAACTAAAGGCTACCAATGTTGCTCACCGCTTGCTGGATTTTGATAGTTCCTGTGAACTTCTTCGAATTCTCGAACTCTCATTGGGTACACAACAAGGTCTACTTGATCTCCACCTAGCGGAGGCTCGTCAAACTCCCAGTTCGACGACCCTCCGCCAGGCGGAGATCAAGTAGATTTCAACGTTAGCGATCAAAGTTACATGATTGCAGTGCGGGAGCTGCTAACTTCGTCGTGCGCCATCTTAGTATTCGGCAATAGTGCGCGCATGAACACAGGCAGTAAACCGTCCGCGGATGTTTACTTCGAGGCCTCAGGGGTTATGACGAAAGCATGAGAATAGATTCGTTGGGAGGACTATAGCAACCAACTAACCTTGACAAAAACAAAACACGTTTTACTTCGTTTACATTAAATTTCGTACAATCTGTTCAATCTAATTTTTTTTTTTTTTTTTTAATGACGAGGAGAGGAATTATGAAGGTCTGAACAAGAAAATAGCTACATTCCATCAGCAGACAACGAAGTAGCCAAATAATAAAACCGTCATTACACCATGGATTTATAATAGTACCTACGGCCTAGGAGGCCCTATAGACCTAGGGCCTAGGCTTAGGAGGCCCTATAGGCCTAGGCCTAGGCCTAGGAGGCCCTATAGGACTAGGCCCTAGGCCTAGGAGGCCCTATAGGTCTAAGCCTAGGAGGCCTAGGGCCTAGCATTTCAGTTGAAGTCTATGAGCCTACATTAATTTTGTATTTTTCAAAATTCGAGTGCAAAAATCTAAACGTTGAATACACATTAGACTACCCGTAGAATAATAATTGCTTGACGGTCGCGTGAAAAACCACCATGAGAAATAACCGGGCTAGCGACTACGATGCTAATTTCGTCACCAGTTTTGACAGATCACAGCCTTGGATGAGTCAATAATACATGATCAATCAGAGTCAACCTCAAACTCATCCAGAAGGCTGTAATTTAAGGAACAAAATGGCGTCAGCCGCTCGTCGGCCGGATGTACCTCAATGAAACAGGAAGTTCCATTGAAGCTAGACCTCCTGAAGATACAACTCCATGATTACACAAACATTAGCTTCTTTAAACCGGATAAGTATTGAGTTTCATACACGTGAAATAAAATCCCGAGTAAAACTAAGATTAGTAGTGTGCCTTCTAACAAGTCACCAAAATAATAAAATTGGTAATAGAATTTGAAAAGCGAAATTCAACCGAATAGTAAAACTACTTTCACGGAGCCTTACTAATTAATAGTTGTCTGCAAATTGGCGTGACACGAAAGTGGGTCTTGAGTATTAATACTTCCTCACGGCGCCAAGCACCGCCAACTATTAACCACGGTTCTTCAATTTAATCACCGTCATATTAACACCGTATATAGTGGCAGTAGCGTATACACGGGGGGGGGGGGGGGAGAGGAGGTGGACAAAGGACACCCCCCCCCCCCCCCCCCCCTTTTGCAAAGGAAACATGGAAAATTACCGTTTACATTTCAATAGACAGTATTTTAGACATTTGTTTTTGTTAAAAATACACGCAGCGATCTATAATTATTATCTTTTTTATCTTTTTTTAAGGAAAAAATATGTTGCCAGAAACTGAGTAATCTCGTTTCAGTTGGCCACTGTAAAACGCACCGATTTGCACTAAAATGACCTTGACGAGAATATTTTCGCCCCCCGGAACCCCAATTATGTTTCGGTGGTTCCACTCTCTATAATATGGGTTGAACCCCCCCCCCCCCCCCCCTTTCCCAATTCCTGGATACGTCACTGTACATTGGGTTCCTCCATGGACGCTTTAACCCAGCCCATAAACACATTCAGCCGATTCGATCGCCTCGGTTTTTATCTAAGGGTTCTTCCACCAAAACTGAAGGGGTATTTTTTTGTAATAAATGAACGACTTCTTCGAGCACACAAAAAACCAATACATAAAAAGTGCTGCGATGAATCAACAATGCTGATAACGTGCAAGATAAGAGACGAGACGATAATGAACGGCTGAGCCAGTGTTGTGTTGCGTTGACGAAGGAAATATAATATAATTGACACTTGACAGGTCATATGCACACTCAAGTGTCAAGCGAAGTATAGGATTGTTGCTGTTGAATTGTTATAATACGTGTTATTTTCCATAGAAAAAAAACATAGACAACTAAGAAAAAGAAAAAGAAATACTCGGTTACAAATTGTGTGGGTGGGATGTCTATACAAAAGGTAATAAAAGCAACCCGGCTGGGGCGTCGTATATATTAGAGTATACTCAGTGGTCGCATTGAAAATCGTTGGGGGGGGGAGGAGGGGGGACTGGTCGCGAACAAATCTGAATGGCGCATTTTGTTGGTAATACGTGTGTAAAACTCAATATTTATTTCAAAGTAATTTAGAAGAAACACATATCATTATTATGTTCTACAAGACTTCTACTTGACTTCCCCTTGGAGCGCGTACATCCGTACAGACATTGCGGCGGCACTTTGAGCTTTCAAGTAGGCTTATAAATATGCCTATTGCCATATGTGCTGTTGAAAGATATATTTTGATGTTTTATGACCAGCGACTAATTGTATGGAAGGAATGGTGAAGCCGTTTTTCTCTTCGGGCGGGGGGGGGGGGGGGGGGGGGGGTGCTCCCCCCATTCTACCACTGATTATACTCCTCACATGCGATAGCCATCTCAAGGCCTTGAATGCAACGTCTGTGAGCTTTCATAGTCTAGATTTAAAACTCTTTACAACGGCTATGTTAATAAACTGTATGCATGACTGCTTCCGTTGTTTGTACATAATGCAAAACTAGCAAACAGAAGCTTATTAAAACTTCCAACGTGTCAATCAACGGTGATTCTGCTTTTATAATAATGCATCTGAAATAATCTGACACGAAACTAATATTATCAGTATGAAAATGCAGACTTTGAAACGGCCATTGGTGGCTGCATATACATCGATTTCATTTTATTGTGAAATAGACCATTTTTAAAGTGATCTAGGACCCTTATAAAAGGACCCTTAATCACGGTCCTCTAAATCATCAATGACAACAATACAAGCTAGTTTTCAAATGTTATTTCACGGTTAATTTTTCATTGTTGTGCATTGTTGTCATTGAAGATTTAGAGGACCGTGATTAACTATCTAAGGGTCGTAGATCAATTTTGAAAATGGTCTTTTGTAACTTTTGGGAACTGTTTTTTATTTCCCCGTCTCTATAGAGCACTCAAAATACACTAGACGCATTCTGGTGGCAAGAAAATAAACTTCTATTAGGAGTGGTGAAGCCGTTTTTCTCTTCGGGCGGGGGGGGGGGGGGGGGGGGGGGGTCCAAACAACAATTTTCATTGTTGTTGTATTGTTATTATTCATCAATGGCGCTGAAAGGAGGTTGCTTAGCAGCGCTATCTATGTTAGTTTTGAGTCCTCTATATCGGCGTCTCCAGGCGATGTGGGTTATTCTTCAAGACCGATTGTTGCGGCGCGACACAAAAAGAGACACTTTTAAACGTATGATTAATGTCTCGTTGTTTGACCCGCATACTTCGACCCTACCTCCCCCAGCATAGACATACCAGGGGAATACAGACTGTGAAAACACATGGGGCTCACACAACAACAAACTGGTAGACGTGAAATATTTACAAAAACATCGACCATCAAATTTTAAAGAAAAAAACATCAAGATTGATCTACGTGTTGTAGATACAGTTTGACCCGAACGACAAAGAGGTCTAAAACCTCTGCGTGCCAGAACATCGGCATGGAGTGCTTTGGAATTCATAATAAAATGATTTGAAGACTGATAGGTGGTTCAAAAATGTCAACATAATTTATTATAGTCTGTCGCATGTTTTGAGTTTTTTTTATATTGTTTGTCACAATTTTATATTTGCATTAATCTTATTTATACATTATATACAATTTTGACACATTTTGAAGCATGAAGGGATGCTGCAGTTGTATTGATGGAGAAAACAGTATAAATCAAGCTTAGAGTTAAATTTTCTACCCCTGCCTTTTTGATAGAAATTTGCTAAAAGGTGACATGAATGCTAAAATGGCTGTTTATTTCTAAGTACAAATTCGTGCTTTTTCTTTATACTAATTGAAACTTTTAGTCTTGAATTGTAAAGAAATTGTTTAAAGAAATAAATGTTGTAATTTCCAGTAAAACCTAAAAGTAACAATTCAAAAATTTGTATCAAATGAACGTTTTTTACCTGAATATTTATGAATGCAAATTTTTCCAAAGTTAACGCTACATTAATTAGCTGGAATGCGTGAATCTATCCGACCAGGATCTACAACGATCCTGTTGTAACAGCTAGCTTGCATTACATGTCACGTGACCCACTCTGACACAGGTGTCTAAACAGGTGCAAGACAAAAGACGCGCCGAGTGACAGCCGACCACTTCCGGACTTGCACGATGTGGGACAAGTCCCTCCCTGAGACTTCCTGTGACCAAAACACACATCCGCCCTAGAGGAGATTATATACGCGAGTCAAGTGCACTGATTGGTTGTCAGTGTGCATAATATTAATACATGCGCCCAGATCAAGGTTACATCCAAGACGTGGGACCCGGGAGCCACCCTGACTTTGTTTACAACAAACAATACTCGCTGGATCACCAGTACATTCGTTATAGTTTAGTTAAAAAATAAGCAAATATGAATCCATAATTTTAAACTTGTACCTAAGGTCCACAACTATTGGAGGTTGGCACTTTGTGTATTGTGACATTTATCAATTATCAGTATATTTTTACCCCAGGACTGTGAATCCCCTAGCGGAGGCTTAGGTGTTCGACGAGCCACCGCCAGGGGATCATTCGTTTGTATACTCTCCCCCCGAATTATGGGTGCATACCCAAAGCATATCCAAAGCATATCCTATCCATCCTATCCATATCATATCCAAAGCATATCCAAGCATATCCAAAGCAATCAATGTCCAAAGCCCTGACTTCGGCCAGTTGGTCGACATCAAAATTATGAACTTTTAACCAAATTAATCAATCAATCAATTCAAACTATATTTACTCGTAGTAAAGTGTGTATTATGTGCAAGCAATACCTACAAAGATCATATCACATATCAATGGACGGGTCTGGAAACTTGATATGATCATCTGAGTAGATCGAAGCTGTGCCATGTCACTTCATGGAGAATCTGATTTATACTTAAAATGAGATCAAAGGACAGAATGAATGAAGATATCATCGAGAGCATTGTGGACAACGATGGTGTTTGCCGTTTGGTAATGAAAGTAACTAATGATTACTTCGTTACATATTTATACGTACTCGTATTATGGAACATTCTGTATTCCCTCGCCTAAACAGCTGGCGCTCTCTAGCAGACAACATGCGAACCTTCAGTCGGTAACAGTAGCGGCTACTTTACCAGCCTTCACACCAACACCCGTAGAAAACTGCCTTATCGACACTAGTCCACGCACTAGCGCTACCGCTGTAGGCGTGTTCATATAGCGAACTACACATTAATAATAAACCGCATGCAATGAGTGGACTCGTCAACGCAACGAGGATAATCGAGACGTTATAGCTGATAGAACAAGACAATAAATCACTTGATATCGTTACGATTCTTGTGACTGTACTACTATTGTAAAGTTACTTGCAATTTACACACGAAGACAAAAAGTAACATAACAAATAAAATAATACATCCTTTTTAGAACATAAGAACAAGATAGGAGAAAAATCCAAGAATTAAAAATTCAAATCACGATTACAGAGAAATGGTACGGATGTTCAGTTATCATTTATCGGTACTTGGAACAACAAAGATACGACGTTTCCAACTGTCTGAGTTAGCAAAAGCTGCGGTAAGATTACTTTTTGACCACATCTGCATACATCTATTTATAAAATGCATTCATGTCGGGTCTTAATAAATTTTAATTACTTCGTTGATACGTGTCAATAATATGAAGAAATAAATATTTTTCATTAATCTTTACATATAAAGCATAATTTCATGCTTCGAGTCGGCGTTGCAATGTTTACAAATGATTGCGGGTGGGAAATAGCACAAGACTCAATTGAAGGGGCTGTGAAATCATAGGCGTACAAACAATGTGTTGCTAGACAACTACATTGTTGTATCTTTCTTTGATTGCTGCACATTCAATGTTTGTCCGAAATAAAACACGGCCACATGGCTATTTTTGGAATTCAATTTGTGCTATGGAACAACTTCTAGCTGCGCATCTAGAGACACACTGTCTATAGAAGGCAGTGGTTGCCAGAGAGACAGAAGGCAGTGGTTGCAAAACGGCGGTGGTGGGTGACAAGACAAAAGACTGTCGGTTTGCGCAACAAGTGATTCATACGAGGATGTTGAAAAGCCGGGAAGCAACGGATAACCATCTTTTGCTCGCACATATATGCGTACATCATATAACTCGGGGCAATACAACCAACGCGCTTAGCCTTGGGACTTGGGAGAAGGTTTCGTCTTTTATTACCTGCGATGGTAGCACGACAAAGGTTTGATACGGACAGAAACATAACTTATTCCCAGATGTCAACTGTTGATATATTATGATTATGAATGATAATTTAAAAAATATTTGCCCATTAAAACAGTAATTGTTAGGTGTTGAAAACGCGAGGCAAGTCCTGCAGGATATGAGTATCCTGGGGGTATTACCCCTAACGGGATTAGGTCCTGAAGGTCCTGGTTGTTGTTGTTGTTGTTGTTGTGACATTTGACTCGGAGCCGATATAATTATGTGCGTGTGTTTATACGTAGTTGCAGCCTCCGTGCACGAGTCAAGGAAAGCTTTTCCGGGCTAGATTCGTCTTATAATGATTGAGGAAAACCTTGATGGAGAAACCTCGGAATTACCGGTGCGATGAGACTCGAACTCAAACCCGTGACCTTCAATTATAAGGTCCCATGCATTACCACTGATTCGCGCCAGAAGGTTTCATGCATTTTGTACACTTAACACCGCCCAGGTGTAGTTTTCACAGTCTGTTTGTCTTACACCGAACAGCTCTACAGGTGACCTTGCTTTGAGTGCGTCGTTAAACTACAAAGGTACATAATAAAGAGATTTTATTACTATGTCACTGTCTACAAAAGTGAAATCAAGAATAGCGCATTGTTTTTAATCTTATGAATCCAAAACGAATGAGATTGAGAATTCTATTGGTTTCATACTTAACATACAAAAGTGTCTTTGTAGTTTGTAGTAGATTTAAAAAAAGAACATACACATAAAACGGACTTAAACTCTAGCGCAAGCTAATTTCACGTCTAGACCTTACAAAAGGGTGTTCTTTAGAGTTTTAAATACAGAATAGGGTGTTAAGTTAAGTGTTGACACAACCAGAAACTCATGAAGTTACTATAACCCACAGAAACGTATAGATCAAAATGAAGATTGATGATATATGTACTTTACTTTACAGTATACTTTTTTGTGTATACTTTACTGGCCAAAAAAGTCTTTGGTGTAATATCACCTTGTCATAAATGGTGAAGCTATTTTTCTAACTCCCTGTCTCTATAGTGCAGTCTGCTAAGTGTATCCATGCACTTGAAACGTTTCAACGCCGACCATGCAGCCCTCATTGCATGACGAGTACAGAGGACTTGACAACCGACGAACATCGACGGAATATTTCTATTCCGCTGATTGGAGATTGATCGGGTGTTCTAAAAGGGTTTTCTGGTCGTCCGTGTGTAAACGATAATACTGGAACCCTTGGGTCACAAACAAAAACAAAAACAGAAGAGAAAATACTGAACGATCCATCATATTGTGTGTATCACCATTCACCATCCTCGTACGTAGAAACCTATCATCACATTGAACGCTTGCAAACACTTACTGCCTTGAAACTAGCACATAGATGCTCAATCTGTACGCAACCATTCCATCACTAGAATTATACAAATTCGTTATCTCATCACTCAGCTTTGATATAATAACATATTCCCCACTTTCATTATGATTTTTTTTACTCGTTTTGTTGTATCATGGATCGAAAAAGAAGCGATTGACCTACAAAATTAATTAGCCACACATTTTCGCTTTCCCGCTGAGCGGTTAAATGAATATCGTGTTTGAAAAACGAAAGCATATTCAGATTTAATCTTAGCATTAGGGAAAAATTCCTCGGGAAATGTACTCATGAGTGCCAACCTAATTAAGGGTTGTCGTGAAGGCTGAAGCCCTCGAAGCACGGAACCCGTATGTTGATAAGCCTGCTCAGTAGGAGTAGACTACGACACGCACCACACGAGGATGTCGGGGATAAAGAATACCGCAAGCAACGAGGATAATCGAGACTCTACTTCACAACACGGAACGATATAACTCACGAAGTCGAAGACAGACAAGAGCTAGAGAAACTGACGATAAAGAAGTTTGAACGTAAAGAGTATTTTAGAGTCGACGCTGTCCATACCAAAAGTAGCGTTACATAAACGTATAATAAACAATGTAATAATGTAACTATAATAATGTATAACAATGCTTTACATTCTGCAATAGTGTATATTCGTCAAAATATATAGAGAACGTATGTAAAGCAATTAGTCGTGCACTCAAGCTTGCGTTCGCTCGCAGCTGCACCATCCCTCCCGACGTAGTACCAGACTTGACCGCTCCGCAGCACCAAACAGTGCGCCTGGCACTCTCGTTCTGGCCACCCGCAATACACGGCGTACAGGGGTACATCTTTCAGTAGTATAGCCTTAAGCGACGCATCATATTCGGGTCAGTGTAATCTTTCCCCCAGTAAAGTGACCCAGCGGTAAACTGCGCCAATGTAAACTGTACCAATTTCAACCAGACCCAATAACCTTGGACTTCGTGGGATGTCAGGCAGCTAGACAATTGGCGCAGTTTACATTGGCGCAGTTTATCGCTGGGTCAGTTTACCGGGGGACAGATTACAGCTGGGTCAGTTTACCGGGGGACAGATTACAGGGTCGCTCATATTCATAGATATTGGTGCGAAAATGCATTATTATAGTGATTGTGGTAATAAATGAGAGATGTGGAGAAGAATCATTATAAATAACACAGTTATTCGTCGGTGAACGCAAAATCAGAACACGAAATAATGGTAATAAATAAAACAATTCGACTAGGTATGTCTAAAACATCAGCATTGGGTTTAAAATATAAATTTAAACCCAATGACATCAGTAAATGACACGATCAACAAACAACCTTCACGTATCTGTCTGGAGGGTGGGGGGGGGGGGGGGGAGGGGGGGGGGCACCCAGAAGTTTTGCAACTCTGTTTAGTTACCGTGGTAGGCTGGATAACACACGTTTTGCATCACATCGCACAGTACTTGAGTCAGACCCACGTTCAATAATTAATTAAACTGCTACGCCCCCACACAATTTTATAATATCAGCTACTCGTTATCCTCCGTAATAGGTATTATTAAACCGAGTACTTAAATTCGTTTCACTTTTATTAATGGTTCCCTCGCACATAAACTTTCATATTTAAGATGGCGTGCTTGCCGGTCAAAACATGTCTTGTATTCCCTTCTTTGTACGGCTCGTGTTGAGTAGATAAGTACTCATTTACGACCGTCGTGTAACGGACGGCAAACAGTTTAATTGGCTGTACATTGTACAAATCGACGGACAAAGTAATATAAAATATCGATTTATGTAAGAACTGTCTTGCGCGATCGGTAATATTATTATTATTAACCATGTCGTAATATTTTATAACGTTAGGTATGCAGATCGAGAACGGACATGACAGCAAGAATAAAGTTATTTTAGGTTGTTAAATTAATAATTGGCGAAAAAGTGAACACACCACCCAATTATGAACTTTCCAGATTGATATTAGATTCAGATTGATTATGGTTTTTGTGTCAAAAGTATGTCAGAGACGACGGGGCGGGGGGGGGGGGGGGGGGGGGGACTAATATATGAAATATGCATGTGTTACTTATTAGTTATTAGTATATAAAATAACTTCAGGCACTTGAACAAATTCGAATTTGTAGTTTTTTTAATAAAACACATTTATTAAACAATAAAGTTGGTTATTTAAGGGGTTTTGAGAAAGTTAATAACTACCATAAAAAGTTTTGGCATGAAATGGAAGTATTTGTTTAAAACTAGAAATAAGTTTTAATGAGCCGTAAAAGGTATTAAAACCTAAGTTTGTATGCCCAGCTACCATAATTTTGTCTCGATATAAAATAAAAAATTATCCCAATAAATATCGTTGTTCATTTTAATGTTTTTTTAAAGATATAATATCTATTTAGTGTCTACTATAAAAAGTAAAAAAAAAAAAAAAAAAAAACGCAAGTACCTTCTCATGAAATGAAAGAAAACTGGAAATATTCAAAATAAGTTTGCAGGCTCGTGTGTAGAGTAAGGAAATAACGCAGCAGGTTGAGCCAATGGGTTGAGGTTGAGGGTATCTACGGCTTGATTGATAGGGCCCATGCATCGCACTCTACGTCACGGCGGGCAAGGTGTCACGCCAACCAACACCGGCCCTTGCACTATCGATAGCGCTCGGCCTTGCTTGTTTATGCGTCGCGTGTCCCAGGGGTATTTGTACACCACTCTTCATAAGGTGGAGGGTAGGTTTCCTTGGCACCCGCCATGTTCGATCCAAGATCAGACATACCGGCGCCACATTTGCATTTCACCCTCAGTGCATGTAGGCGACTGTTGTACCGGCACTTTGCACCTGTGCTTGGTATGTGTACACCACTCTTCGGTGGAGGGAAGGTTTCCTTGGCACCCGCCATGTTAGACCCAAGATCAGACATACCGGCGCCACATTTGCATTTCACCCTCGGTGCTGTAGGCGACTGTTGTACCGGCACTTTTCACACTCATATTTTGACAAACCATATATATTATACATTTTCTCTCTATTACATTTTACGCAAGATTTGTTCAAGTTTGCTCAGTGCAACCACCCCTTGGTCAAACCAGAAAAAATGCACCGAATTTTATCCACAAGATACTGAATATGTTGGATCTTCCTTTAAGGAATTCTTAATCAAAACACAAATAATTGTGTTTAGTGTTTAGTCTGATATTTTATTGCGTCGCTGACCTTTCACAATTAAACCTTGATCGCAAATAAAAAAAAAATGAAAATAAAAACGAAATCTGTTTCCATTTATTTACAACGATGTGAAATGAACGTGTTTGAGAGTGTTATTGCTTCGAATGAAATCACAAATTGGCAAAAACCTGAGCACTTCAAAAACGTCGCTTAAAAATTAGCAAATTTTCAAAAACGCATCCGCTATTTACAAGTTCACGGTGATACCAAATAGTATCTATGCTTATAAACTCCCCACTGCATCCCGTGCAACAAAGCAAACGACTTCTTTCTCGACGACAACTCCAAGGAATGTCATTCCACTCTCCAACGACCGAAACAGAGGTAATCAACACCACGGCAAGATGACGTCGCAAGTAAACTAAACACTTGCGCTTTCACGCAGCGGCGCGCGCATCACGCAACACCGAGCACAAGCACAGAGCACAAGAGCACAAGAGCACGCGGTTAGTACGATAATCACGTGACCTTTGCCAATCAGGGCGCAAAGTCAAGCCAAGCGAAAACAAACAACACCTTCGAGCATATTAATTAGGCTCGGAAACGTTTTATTACTTACAGAATAAAGCGCGCAATTAATTAATCAAATTTTCCAATTAGTAAACTCAAACGAATTTATATTATACACACTTGTTAAACTGTTGTCGACGTAAAGTTAGAGCAGCGACGGCGACGACAGCGCTGTGCGTGAGTGGCGTGTAAATTTGGAACTAAGAGAATGAAAGTAATTTATACATTTACGACACAAAGTGAGAATATAATTTAAGGTGTGTTTATGGATGAGATTCGCGATACTTGCATAGCTAATCTCTGTGTTAAATACTATGCTAACTAGGTGAAGGGCGTTCATATACCTAGACATCAGATTAACATCTATATGCTTCTAAAATAATTTCGACTAAGTTGGTTCAGAAACGGTTGAATGCAGAATATATGGGTTACTAAGACGGTTGATGACACCGAAACGGAAGGTTGTGTGGTTGATCAGAGTAGTGATAGTCCAAAACGTGATTGGACTGAACACGTTACAATGATTCTGAGATATAAAATTCAGCGAAAAGTATGATCAACATTAGTATGGAAGCGATGAATGTCTGTCATGGTAGGAATATACCTGAAGGCGACTCGATTGAAGTCGTGACAAAGGTGTGGGTGCTAGAGACAACGTTTCCAAGGTCCTACAAGTAACGGTACACATAATTGTCGGCGTAATGTCAGTAATAGCAGTTGAAAATACCTAAAACTGTTAAATTGTTACTACCTCTGTATAAGACCAAAATACAAAAGTAATTAACCTTACTTAGCTGACTTAGCTCACATTATAACCTAGACTTATCGAATTGCTATTGTCCCAAGACACATGCTTTCGTCACAGGCGAGGTATTCGTAGCCAATCAGCGATCGGTATTTGCGCGCGATTGTCTCGGGCAGTTCGCTGGTTGGCTATGAGTGCCTCCCTCGCCTGTGACGAAAGCATAGGTAAGTAAGGTAATCTTGGGCCAAGTATGGTATCTGTAGAACATTATCTTTCCCTGTATTGTTACTGTGAAAGAATAAAATACTTTGAAATTGAATTCAATAAGAAATCCTGTAGATATATTGTCGGCTACACACCGATAGAGGTGGCTCAGCGGTAAGACGCGAGACTCTAGCTCGGGAGGTCGCCGGTTCGATTCCGGCCACCGGCAGTTCTGACTGAAGGTTTTTCCGAGGTTTTTCTCAGTCGTAAAGGCGAATGCTGGGACTGAGTCATACTATCAGCCCTCGGACATTCCTTCCCAACTATCCAAACACCTTAGTAACCTAGTAGTTAGTCACCTGAAGAGGGGCACATCAGGTAAAGCTAGTGTGCACCCTATAACAGGGATTCCTACACAAATTATTATTATTATACACAAGGTAATATGGGTCCCCTGATATATAAGATGCTCCACTGTATCCGTGGAGAGCCACCAGTAGGAAGACAGAGTACTGTGTACAATAAGTGCATTGTTTACCTGGAGACAGCGAGCACTGTTCAAGATCCAGTGCGAAGGCTCGAGGCAAGGACTTAGATTTCAACTTACCTAGAAAGGAAAAAAATAAATTAGTATTTTACATTCCCAGCTAATTAAAATAGAAATACCATCATAAACCACTGCCAGTAGCGAACGTATTTGGTCTGGGCAATGCCACACGCACATGTTTTGAATAATACACACATTCATTACCAGTCGATTTAGACATTTCACGAGTGCATATATCAATTGCATTCAAGTGTGCAATCAATACGTATAAACATAGATATTTAATTCAAACGTACACAATTATTTTAAAATTATCCATACATTATGATACATTATGTGGTAACTATAAATATTATGACTATAAATGAATGACCATTTTCATTATTTTCAACCATGAATTACGCATACTACAGGTAATTACCAAAAATAATATGTTTTGTGAGAACTCTAGTTACTTAATTTAATTTCCCTTGATACAATTATATTGATTAGTCGATTAAATGATTTAGATATCATGCAACACAAAAAGCTAATTACGACTAATATAACCCTTGGAACGGAATCATTTAATAGCTTGCTTCTCTATAGAGTCTTCAAAACAACTCAATTGATTTTCCTTCACGTTTGACTACATTAACATAAATACATCATAATAAAAACCTATTTAGTTTCCACATGAAATTTATTTCCTAATTTCATATTCGTTTCTTAGACTTGGCCACCCACAGCGTAGCCATGAACTTCTGAAATAATAATTGTCCCAATCAGAATCTCTTTTCTTTCTTCTACGACACGAAAGATCAAGATAAAAAGTAATTACTCACAAAAAGTATTCTCACAGAAAAACAAAGAATTCAATATTTAAGACCTGATCACGCATGCCGAGAGCTGTCTAATCCAAGCTAGTGGCAGGAGACAATTATTATTGAATCCTGCCATCTGGAACAAGCGGTATATTTATAGAATAATATAATATATTGTATGCGTCACACTTCTTAGGAAAAAACTAACTTATTGTTTAAGAAATAATGTACCCCACAAGCCATCTTCGATCCATTGTATACATTATTGTGTTAAAACAAAACCACACAACACAATACGATTAGTGAAATATAGAACAAAGCTTCACTATTAACTTGTTGTAAATGGGAAAACGTAAAATGCATGATATAGGGCGTTATTTATTGATTCATAACTTATTTTACTATATTTTTACACATACATTTAACTTTCTTTATTAAATTTCTCTTGCAGAGCACCATGCTGCGTTGTAAATAAATTTTCACGAAAACCATTAGCTTAGAACAAAACGTTTGCAAGACAAATAGGACAAATTTAAAAAACAATGCTTCAATCGTGATAAACATAGTTAAACTAGAATAACCCTTGACAGTTGGTTTCAGCGCATCAGCATATTTATGTGATTGTGTGGGTGAGTCAATGTGTAAATATAGTCTAGGCACTTGCGTATACACCTTATCTCGAATATCTTTTTATATACGTATGGTAATGAGTATGACACATAGGGTCTCGTTGTGTTGTGCCATATGTTCGAGTCGAAAAATATAGATCCACTGTGAAAAATCAAACTTCTTTCTGACAGAAAACCTCTTAACTTGTCGATGACTTACACATTACAATATACAGTCTCGGACACGTGCATAATTAGGCTTCGCTTGCTACTGCCTTGTCACCTCAATCCTCAACTTCAATCCGACAAAAAATCGGTTTTTCTCCATCGTATTTACAATTCGTAATCAATTTAAACGTCTTATCTGTAATACGTTGTTTTTTATGTCTTAACAAAATTCATTCTAAGAAGTTCTGTTATTATCAGGAAAAGTTATTATTTGCATACATTTTAAACACATTTTATTAGGGTTTCTGGGTGGGATTTATTTGTAAATTCTTTCTATACTTTATGTTATACTTTTGTCCCCAACATCTGCTCAGAAGTTGGCAACAACTCACGTTTACATTACGTAAATTAACGACTATTTTTCTGTTGAGATTTCATTGTTACAGAAAACAAAACAAATACCTTGTTAATCTTTTGAAAATAAGTAATTACTGTGTTACCACAATAAACGAAATATGCAAATAAACAGGTATGCGCATGTATGTAACCACCCAGGTAATTATACTATCAAGTACACAGTGTTCATGTGTACCTAACTCATTTCCCTCGCACAGTGTTTCAATTTACTAATGAAAAATCTCTTCAGCACTTCTTGACGTGAATTAACTGCGACGTAGTTTCTAGTAAATAAATAGACTTTACGTCGAGATGGTTTTAACGCCAGAACCATTAGTTGGCGTCTGTTTTAACAACACTGTCAGTCTTCAGCGCTCTGTTTGTGCGTGTGCGTGTGCGTGTGCGTGTGCGTGTGCGTGTGCGTGTGCGTGTGCGTGTGCGTGTGCGTGTGCGTGTGCGTGTGCGTGTGCGTGTGCGTGTGCGTGTGCGTGTGCGTGTGTGCGTGGGGCAGAGGAGACACGCCTGTCAAAACACGTGCTCCTACAACTTTTAACCCAATAGCCCAAATTTAAAAACGTCGCGTCTAAATTTAGTCTCTCGATTTTCAGGTCATTCCGTCGCTAAGAAAAATATACAAGAGTTCTTTTCCTTCCAACTTCTGGCGATGAATGAATGAAACAGGTTTGTTTGTTATTTGTTCTAGATGTGTGACTGTTTACTTGATCTAAGTGTAAAACGCGAGTAGAGTATTTATGCACAGTTTGTGACAACTCTTCACACCTAGTTTCTCACAATGGAACAACAAACCTACACTAGAATCGCACTCGCAAGCGTGGGCGAAATGTAATAAACAAGTGTTCACAGCTGCGAATGGGCTCGAAAAGAACAAACTATACTTAAACCTACGTAAATACTCACTCACACATATTATTATAAGGCAAATAACCGCAGCTAGGGCACGTTTTTATGCAACAAAGCTTTTAACGTTTCAAAAATTTACGACGTGCATTAATTTTTATGAGAGTGTATCATGTTACAGTTAGGTGTTGTGGGTGAAGAATTCGCGCCTAAAATACAAAAGGTCATGGGTACACATTGTAAGGTCATTTCTCGAGAGGAAATGTTATAGGTTACGTGCTTAGGGTATATACACGTTTCTTTGCATTCTGCTTGTCCAGCATCCTGGGAGAATTGCCTATTTTGGAGATTTGGTAAGAACCAAGAGCGTTTTGTTTTGAAGGACTAATCCCAGGATTCTCTCATTGATTGGTGTGGGGGGAGTCGAAAACGCAAACAGTAGTACATAAAATAATACAAAATAAATACATTTGTATTTCTAGTCTACTCACTCAGTTACAAGAACTCACTTTCAACTTAAGTCTCGTACTAAGTTGTAACACTAAGTTGTTGTACTGAGCTACCTTTAAGAGTTGTAGGTTTGTTTGGTGATATTGCTCCATCCATTACATGTACTTGTATTCAAGTTTAAACTTTAAATAAATAAATGCACAAATTCAGTTATATAAACAAAATAATGTGAGGGTTTTAGGTCGACCAATACTCGGACTACGATGGGAAGGAAGTTGATTCCTCATGGGTCCAGGCTATACTTGTATGTCCACACTCCACACTCCATCTATTTATAAACCCATGCGTGATCTCAGTGGCGTTATGTTATGCTTATAGCAACCAAGATATTAAAAAAAAACTTACAAAAAAAAAAACGCGAGTTCTAGAACGCATGCACGGAACGTCTCATATCTTGTGGGTGCCGCTGACTGCGACCGGTCGTGCGCGTAGCGATCAGCTCGGTGACCGTAGCACGCAACATAACGCACGTCTTGTGTCGCAGACCACAATAGGCTTCGTTATTCCTCGCGTTTTCACTTGGGCGGAAACTTTTTATAATCTTGCGTTTATGGAATATGGATGGACTCACTATACGAGGTAGAGAAGAGATCAGGTCCCAGTTACTGTTAGCGACAATAAGAGAGGGTAAAGCTCCCGGAATAATGTATGAACGCTCGCACTAGCCTGAAGAATGATGGGTTATAATGTATTCATCGTGATATTCCTATCAATATAACTATTTCGTGTTGTTGAAATAGATAGTAAAATATACAATGCTTGTCTTGTGACACAATGACAGTAAGTGATTGCGGGACGTTACATTTGTTCGGATATTTTTGTTTGTAGAGTTTGTAATTCTAGTTCAACTATATTTAAAAAAAACGTTGTTTTGATTTGTATGTGAATTAATTTAAAAACATATTTACAAACGGTAACATTATGTTACCTACATACGATCAAAAACAGTATTCATAAATTGAGCGAAAGAAATTATAAAATTGTTTCCAAATTACAAACGCATTCAAACCCATGGCAGCTGTCAACGCTTACAAAAACTTACCACCCCAGAAACAAATAACAAACCATTCTTGAGTTTGTGTTTTATAATACTACAAATTTTGATTTACAATTGCTTGCCACATACACATCTAAGAATTATGTTAACGACTAAAAAAACGTGCGCCAACATAAAATGTGTTTAAACTTTAATTAAAGCATGCGTGAGATGGGGGAAGGGGGGGGGGGGGGGGTTATAGTTTGTCATCATGCACCCTACGAACAAAAAGTCACCCTCTTCTTTGAGAAACGAACCCGGTCGATAGCGAGAACATTCATATGCGAGACGTCGAAAGGAGGCCAATTATGAAAATATGTTCTTTAAAATACACCTTGACATGCCACCCATCGATCACGTGGCAACAGCGCAGCAGACGTGGCAACAGTGAGGCACGAGTACCAACCAACGGGCAAACAGAAAACTAAAACACACTTGTATTCATTCACACGACCCGACTTGAACAAAATGATTTAATCTTGTCTGATTAATGGGGCGTATGACTAACAGGGTGCTTGGTTCATATATATATATGGGGCGCCATGGGTGAGTCACTATGGCGTAAGGTGCGTGTGCGTCTGTGTGTACGCGCGTTCGATATATCGCATCGTGTATCGATCCACGTGCGAGGGAGGAAACAATCTCATCTCGCACGTGGGGTGGGCGAGCAAACACTTCGATTCTATTCTACTTCATATTTTTCTTTTCAGTAAAAAACCTCTTCTTTTTCAGAAGTGTAAATCTGATAATCTTTTATCTGGTAAAGTAATAATTCCTGATACTTGACTTCAAATCGTTGTAGTGGGTGATAAGAAATTATAATGATAAGGACGTTGAACTGAATTAAGTGCATGTTAACGTCCACAGTGACTCATGCGGTTGGGGGAAGTGGGGGATTGAGGGGGGGGGGCAGATACACACCATATGAAACTGAGGAATATCTTGTACATACTATTCCAAATAGTCACTTTTATTGTATTCATTATTGGAGTCAGAAAAAATTTATTCCAGTACCGTATTAGATAAAGCAATGGAATATGCTAGCTATACATCCTTATTTTTGTGGATGCCCAAAGTGTTTTTTTTTTTTTTAAATAATTAAGAGTGAATGTAATAAATATTAATTACATTGTTCATCCATCAACGTGATACTCGTCTAGCATTACAAGACATTACGTTTCCCTCTCAATTGCATCTCGGCATGTACAAACAAACAACTCAGACGGGAAACCTGTGTATTCTTCCTCAATACCCCAACCCAACGAACAGTGAAAGTCTTTCATGAAATCTCACCAAAATAATAATAAAATAATTAATAATTACAATGTTTATGCCAATTTACTGGTCATTCATTTGAACAATTCCCTCTCAAGGAAAGCCTGGGATTATCTCACGCGTAATTGCTCAGTGGCGGATAAAGGAAGGGGGGCTCCCCCCCCCCCCCCCCCACCCCCCGTGGTACAGGTGGATGCTTCAGGCCAAGGACAATCTTGCTTTGTTTTGATTCAAGATTCGGGTAACCACTACATCATTATCGTCAAAATGCTCACTAATGACGAATTTCTTCCCAACAACAACAACAACAACAACAACAACAACAACAACAATCAATAACTTGAGCCATGTTTTGTTTCGCGCACAGTTTCATTGTTGTAACGGAGTCGCACGCACGCCCATGTGTTTCGTAACGGCGACTCTGGTAATATGGGAAACACACTTATGAAAACTTGCAGCAATCGTATCGCGTGTGTTTTCTCTCCAATAGTTACAAGTAACAAGTGTTTTTATAGTCGCCATTGTAGTGTCATATTTATAGTGTGAAGTGAATTGTGAAATAATCTTGATTGCAAATGTTGATTGCTAATGGTGTGAGTGAATGTGTGAATGAAAGACCACTTGAAAAATCGAGACATGAATGGAAATTTACTCATCAGTTCATCGAACTTGATTGAGTTGATTCGGATTCGGCAATCCTCGTGTTCATGTCACTTTTATTTATTTTTTCAGCTTTCAATATGTTGTACGTTTATTTTACACATTATATTTTTGCGATCTCTATATTTTGTAACATTCAATTTTATAAAACTTTTCTTTTCAACTTCTAAAACGTTTTTTGTAATACAAAGTGTTACATTTCTAATCTTTTAGCTTGTACTTATATGTTTGGCGAATTATTTAATGATCCTCCATTGCTTATACGTTACGTGACAAAATGAGTACCGTAATTAAAAAAAGCAGGATTTCATGTATCTATCATTTCCCCTAAACATTCAAACCAACTACATATCAAGGTGCATTGCTGCACAGAAGAACTTTATATATTTATAAGGATTAACTTTGTGAATTTGTTGTGCATTGTGGTTCTTCAAATTCTAGACGGTCGTGATGAGATCATCTATTCTTATTGTTGAAAATTGTGTGTTCAGTGGCTATTGGCCGGATCGCTCGCAACGCTCTCTGTGCACTTGTTACGCCTCCCCATATACAGTGGTTAAAATGGAGCTGCTGTATAAGCAATAACTCGGCTGTTGAACTAAAGTCATCCGCCCCTATTGCATCTCGATACGAGTCAGATAAACCCTCGCTCACTGGGAATCCCTCTGTCTGGCACCGCTCGTAAAACAGAAGCCCCAGGTTCGACGCCCGGCGCCCCACGCTTAGTCTGGCCGGCTATCTGGGCTACAGGGACAGTTTCCCTGTTCGTCACGAGACTCCCACGAACCGGCCAATTAGGGTTAATTATATCATGACGTCACAGCTCATCTGTGGACTGACTCACATTGTTATAAAGTATGGGTCATGCCGAGACCCAATGAATACACGGTAGGGATTGTAGGTAGTGTATAACCCTTTATCTGTGCGACACACATTAATTACAAGGGATTTGATTTTTTTTATAAGGAAAATAATATTCACAAAACAATTCTGAAAGAACGATGGATTTCCAAACGGATCTACCTTGAATACAGCCGGGAAACGCGTAATATTTAGGATAGTTACGCTTTGAAATTATTAGCTTGATTGCATTTGCATCAATTTTTTTCTGTACGTTAATTTTTGAGTTTTGACAACTTCATAAAATATTCTAAATTCTGTGCAGGATTGGAAAACAAAGCAAACGAGTAAAGTCGTACTATCCCTGGCCAAAACACGAGTCTACCCTTTGTTTGAGCGGCACCTGATTAACAGGTGCATGTGCGGGCGGGAATAACAGACCCCGACTGTGTATCTCAAGCTTGGACAAACTTTAGTTGTTTTATTAATAATATTATGACCATATGAATCAGTATACTTCGAAGAGGGAGCCATCTACCGGAAGCGTTGTTTTAGGGGAAGGGGGGGGGACTGTTGCAATGTCACGGCATAAAGAGAGCGAAGCCAACAATCGACATTCCAGTGAGTCACGAGCTATAAATAGCACGTTATTTGTCCTTTTCAACTATAGCAACAATACACCCCCGTGCTCCCTCCCCACGTGACACAAATATGCAACGCTAGGGGGAGGGGGGAGAAGGGAGGGGAGGGGGGGCTCTCGAAGGAATGTTAATTCACAACAATGCTGCAACGGCGACGATTCAAAGCTAAACTTACGACACCCTCGCGTCCATAAAAATGTTTGAAATTCCAGACACCTTTCCAACAAACTGTAGTGAATGAATTCTTCGAAATGTGCGTGAGTGTGCGTGCGCACGCATTTCCACGCATTGCGTTCCGTTCTATGCGTGAGAGGAATAGTGACGCACCCGGAGCAACATAGTTTTGTTGGTTTTATATATACACACGCGTTAGTTTTTATGGATTTTCATCCTGATTCCTTGGAACGTGTCAGGTATTGTAAGTGTAGCGAGGAGATGTGAGTGTTTGCTACATAAAAACTGTTGAGTGGTGGTTACTCAAAGCAACCCGACTTGTGTTTAGGGTGCAATCCTGACTGTTTCAATGAATTAGTGACCAAGTTCTAAATACAAATGTATTAACGTTAATAAACATTTAATAAACTTTTTTAATAAACATTTTTTACGTTAACAAACATATCATATTATTGGTAAAAGGGAACCTAAAAGTAAACTCACTATCGTTGTTTATAATGTCTATCCCAATGAGTTTAAAACTGAACTCTCGGACATAAAATGTTCGAACCTTATAAACGGACAAAGAATGTCTGCACCAAAAATCAATACTGCTTAGTTATAACGGCGAGACTAGCCATAAATAGCAATTATTTATGGACTTACTTCAAAGGTTTTCGCTGTATATAAAGCTTCCCCGCTATACGTTTCTTTCGATCTGATGTAATACCAATACATATTTTACTATTTCGTTTATTTATTTTCCCAGGTTACCCAACAAGTGTGCGATTTATTGCACGGTATGGTGGAGAGTTGAGAAGGAATGATTCGAGGGGTAACAAGTAACAGACGACTGGGAGGGGAAGGAAACCCTCAGAGAATTGAACCGGCGACCTCCCGAAACACAAAGCCTCGCGTGTGCATGAAATAGTGCCAAGGTTTGAGTTGAGGGGCTAAGTGAGCAGACGTTAATTAGCACGTTAGACGGGGAATAAAACATGAATTATGTATTGGGTTTAGATTTGATGAGATCCGACAATCTGAAATATAACACTGATTGTCTTTACTCATCCAAACCAAATTACTTTGACATACTTTATTTCAAATATCTAAGCACCCATCATTTCCAAAATTTGTATTTGTAATTTATTTTTAAGATACAAACATTTATTTTTTTAGCGAATATTAATTGATATCTAGAGAACGTTTCAAGATATTAAAAAAGTGATTGATATCCAGGATTTAGTTTTGTATCAGCTAAACAATTAGCTTAAAAAAGTTAAAATATTGTAATTTTTTGCGATTTTTATTTCCATAGTTATTAATTTAAAACATATCCTGAAGAGAGGGGGATGTATAGTAGGGGGGGGGAGGGGAAGGAACAACGTCCTTGAGCTCACAGCATTGACTTGTACGACTACCGTTGCACACACAAAGAATGATTGATAGTGATTGGCTGATTGGCTATACACGACCAACAAGCTAGGTAATGTGTAAAACAGTAACTAAGCCTATCGGCCCACTCTGCTCCTTAAAGCCCCGCCCATTTTAAGTACCCTGTCAATAAACGCGCGCAATAATTACGAGTTATGATCGTCGCTATTAATTACTTAATTAATGCTATGCCGTGAGCCAAGAGAAAATCAATTCATCAACATGTAAGTAAGGTTGACGTCAGAATCGAGAGGAGTGAAGATATTTACGAGCTGCTGCGAGTGTAGGATGTGAAGAATGCAAAGCACAGCACACGTGTTAAAACATTTGTGTCACAATCTGCAACACGACCAGGATGTAGAGACGATGTTTACTTCAGATAAGCGCGAAAACAAAACATGTCAATAATGTTGACTACGCCACTGTTACAGTTACAGCTTTGTGCCACTAATCTAACCTTCAAAATATTATTTATTATAATTTTAAATAAATCACTGATCAAATCTCCTAAGTTGTTTATTTCTCTGAACTTTTGAATAACAAGTCGTAAACATTTCAATTTTGGTTACAATTTGCCGAAAATTAAAACCATCTAAAAATGTATAGTATCTTAAAATGACGCAAAACACCACAGCGAAGTTATGAACAAAATAAAAATAACGACGGGAACAAAATTATTATTCTTAGTAATAATGCAAGTAATCTGTCATCCCTATATAGGTCTAAACGTAACTTTGAATGAATATACTATTTCAGATTTAATTGACGAGAAAAACCGGCAACGTCATTAATTATACATCAAGAAATATGCCCCCCCCCCCATATTCATTACGTAACAACCACAACAAAAACATCGTCCTCCCACGACTCAAAAAAAAAAAAAAATGTTGCCCTTTAATAATACGTAGCAGCTATATATAATAAAAATTTCCCCGTTACGCAATCTATTAGAGAACTAAATAAAATACGACCTAAAAAGTGTTTTACATCCGCGTTCAACAAGTATTGATGACGATAACGACAACTCTAATGTAACATTAACGACCGTGCGTCCTATTGTTAGCCGGGTAATCAGTCACAGACCTAAGCGTACTCGGTTCGTGGTGACGTCCAGGCTATCTGCGAATACACGGCAACACTTCCGTGCTTATTTTACATATATTTTTTCAGTTCCCCCCCCAATGAATAAATCATGAGGGGGTTAAGATCACTTTGTTCGCACCTGCAGTGCAGCTATAGTAACGCTGCTACATGCAGGAGGCAGGTTGAGGTTATCGCATGCTGTAAAACAGGGGTTTGCTCGTAACTAACCAATCTACAGGCTGTTGTGTCAACACTAGGGTTGACGGGTACCCGAAGAGTCTGAGGGTCGAATGCATAGTCGTTCCTCACGTGCTCCTCAACTCAGTATTTCCTTTCTTTCCAATCACAGAGCAGCATTGACATGTGGACTGCTCTGTGATTGGTGTTTGGCGAGTCTGAGGAAAGGCCGAGTTGAGGAGCACGTGAGGAACGACTATGCATTTGACCCTGAGAGTCGTAACGAACTGTGTGGGGTTTATTCCCGTCTCATAGCTCTGAATATAAGACACAGCCTGCCACTATACGGGACCTGGGTTCAGTTACTGCACAGGTCTACCATGAAGTGTCCACAATCTGGGTTCGATACCCGTCTCCCG
>OX246741.1:6671628-6890256 GCA_945910005.1 Isoperla grammatica
TGATCTAGGACCCTTATAAAAAGATCCTTAATCACGGTCCTCTAAATCATCAATGGCAACAATACAAGCCAGTTTTCAAATGATATTTCACGGTTAATTTTTCATTGTTGTGCATTGTTGTCACTGAAGATTGAGAGGACCGTCTATATCTAGAACAATTTTGAAAATGGTCTTTTGTAACTTTTGGGAACTGTTTTTTATTTCCCCGTCTCTATCGGCGTCTCCGGGCGGTGTGGGTTATTCTTCAAGACCGATTGTTGCGGCGTGACACAAAAAGTGACACTTTTAAACGTATGATTAATGTCTCCTTGGTTGACCCGCATACTTCGACCCTACCTCCCCCACCATAGACACACCAGGGGAATACAGACTGTGAAAACACATGGGGCTCACACGACAACAAACTGGTAGACGTGAAATATTATACAAGAACATCGGCCATCGAATTTTAAAGAAAAAACCCCATCAAGATTGATCTACGTGTTGTAGATATAGCTTGACCCGAACGACAAAGAGGCCTGCAACCTCTGCGTGCCAGAAGATCGGCATGGAGTGCTTTGGAATTCATAATAAAATGATTTGAAGACTGATAGGAGTTTAAAAAAATGTCAACATAATTTATTATAGTCTGTCGCATTTTTTGAGTTTTTTTTTTTATATAGTTAGTCACAATTTTATATTTATTGACATTAATCTTATTTATACATTATATACAATTTTGACACATTTTGAAGCATGAAGGAATGCTGCAGACTGTATTGATGGAGAAAACAGTATAAATCAAGCTTAGAGTTAAATTTGCTACCCCTGCCTTTTTGATAGGAATTTGCTAAAAGGTGACATGAATGCTAAAATGGCTGTTTATTTCTAAGTACAAATTCGTGCTTTTTCTTTATACTAATTGAAACCTTTATTCTTGTATTGTAAAGAAATAAATGCTGTAATTTCCAGTAAAACCTTAAAGTAACAATTCATTTTTGTTTATTAAATTAACGTTTTAACTGAATTATTTATAAATGCAAATTATTCAAAAGTTAACGCTACATTAATTAGCTGGAATGCGTGAATATATCCGACCAAGATCTACAACGATCGTCTTGTATAGCTCACATGGAAATTGACCCAACCACACATACAAGGTGTCTAAGCAGGTGCAAGACAAAAGACGGGCGATTGCCGAGTGACAGCCGACCACTTCCGGACTTGCACGATGTGGGACAAGTCCCTCCCTGAGACTTCCTGTGACCAAAACACACATCCGCCCTAGAGGAGATTATATACGCGAGTCTATAGTGCACTGATTGGTTGTCAGTGTGCATAACATGCGGCATGATCAAGGTTACATCCAAGACGTGGGAGCCACCCTGTCTTTGTTTACAACAAACAATGCTCGCTGGATCACCAGTACATTCGTTATAGTTTAGTTAAAAAATAAGCAAATATGAATCCATAATTTTAAATTTGTACCTAATGTCCACAGCATATTGGAGATTGGCACTTTGTGTATATTATTGTGACATTTATCAATTATCAGTATATTTTTACCCCAGGAATTTTTTTAACCCTGGACTGTGAATCCCCTAGCGGAGGCTTAGGTCTTCGACGAGCCACCGTCAGGGGACCGTTCGTTTGTATACTCTTTCCCCCCGAATTATGGGTGCACATCCAAAGCTCTGACTTCGCCCAGTTGGTCGACATCAAAAGTATAAACTTTTAACTAAATTAATCAATCAATTAATCAATCAATTCAAACTATATTTACTCGTAGTAAAGTGTGTATTGTGTGCAATACCTACAAAGATAATGTCATACAAATGGATGGGTCGAGAAACTTGCTATGACAATCTGAGTAGAGTAGATCGAGGAGTGCTATGTCACTTCATGAAGAATCTGATTGATACTATAAAAAATACTATCAAAGGACCGAATGAAGATACCATGAGAATATTGTGGATAACAATGGTGTTTGGAAATGAAATTAACTAATGATTACTTCGTTACATGTTTATGTACAACATTATGGGACACCCTGTATTCCCTCGCCTAAACAGCTGGCGCTCTCTAGCAGGCAACACGCAAACCTTAAGTCGGTAACAGTGGCTGCTACTTTACCAACCTACACACCAACACCCGTAGGAAACTGCTTTATCGACACTCGTCCACGCACTGGCGCTAGCGTTGTCGGCGTGTTCATATAGCGAACTACACATTAATAATAAACCGCATGCGATGCAATGAGTGGACTAATCAACGCAACGAGGATAATCGAGACGTTATAGCTGATAGAACAAGACAATACATCACTTGATATCGTTACAATTCTAGTGACTGTACTATTATTGTATAGTTACTTACAATTTGCACATGAAGACAAAAACTAACATAACAAATAAAATAATACATCCATTTTAGAACATTAGAACAACATATGAGAAAAATCCAAGAGTTTAAAATTCAGATAACGATTATAGAGAAATGTTACGGATGTACAGTTATCACTTATCGGTACTTGGAACAACAAAGATACGACGTTTCCAACTGTCTTAGTTAGCTAAAGCTGCGGTAAGATAACTTTCTGACCACATCTGCATACATCTATTTATAAAATGCATTCATGTCGGGTCTTAATACATTTAATTACTTCGTTCAAGAAAGAAAGAAATATTTTTCATTAATCATAATTTCACGCTTCGAGTCGGCGTTGCAATGTCTACAAATGATTGCGGGTGGGAAATAGCACAGGACTCAATTGAGGGGGCTGTGATATCACAGGCGTACAAACGGGAACATATCTAGTGAGCGAAATTTTAAGTGAGCGAATGTTCTACTGCGCGAATGCTCTTGTGCACGAAAACTCTAGTGCGCGAACGATCCAGGCCACGAATATTCTACTGAGCGAAAACTCTAGTCCGCGAATGGTCTAGTGAGCGAATGCTCTGCTGCGCGAAATCTCTACTGAGCGACTAATTAAGTGCGCGAATGTTCTAGTGCGCGAATGTTTCAGTGTGCGAAAACCCTAGTGCGCGAATTATTCAGGCCGCGAATATTCTTCTGAGCGAAAATTCTAGTCCGCGAATGGTCTAGTGAGTGAATGCTCTACTGCGCGAAAACGCTACTGAGCGAATAGTTAAGCGCGCGAATGCTCTACTGTGCGAATAATCTAGTGAGCGAATGGTCTAGTACGCGAATGCTCTAGTCCGCGAATTCTTTAGTGCGCGAAAACTCTAGTCCACTAATGGTCTAGTGAGCGAATGCTCTTCTGCGCGAAAACTCTCCTGAGCGAATAGTTAAGCGCGCGAATGCTCTACTGCGCGAATAGTCTAGTAAGCGAATGGTCTAGTGCGCGAATGCTCTAGTTCACGAATTCTCTAGTGCGCGAAAACTCTAGTCCGCTAATGGTCTACAGAGCGAATGCTCTACTGCGCGAAAACTCTACTGAGTGAATAGTTAAGCGCGTGAACCCTCTACTGCGCGTATAATCTACTGAGCGAATGCTCTAGTGAGCGAATGATGTAGTGCGCGAAACCCCTCTTGCTTGAAAACTCTGGTCCGCGAAGGGTCTAGTACGCGGATGATCTACTGAGCGAAAACTCCACCGAGCTAATAGTTAAGTGAGCGAGTGGTCTAATGAGCGAATAGTCTAGAGAGCTAATGTTCTAGTGAGCGAATGATCTAGTGAGCGAAAAGTCTATACCGGTTTTTTCACCGCGTTCCAAAAACATCGAGTGATGTTCCCAGCTCCAATGTTCCTTGGCGACACGGAAACCCCGTGTAGATAGGCAACCCTTGTGACGTTTGTGAATTGTTGTCTGCATCTCACCAGGGGTGTTATACAGAGGAAGAATTCGGTTGTCTAAAGGGCGCGTGTGTGTCAGAATATATTGTTACTGCAACGAATGGCGCAGAAATCCACCTGCTGGTTGACAAAAGCGGGGTCGACCATTATTATCTCCCTCAAGAAAAATTACCATCAATAAAATGAAAGTACTGTTTTATTACTTTTCACAAACTTATTTTGAGAGTAGCAAATCCTGTATCCAATTGTTACGCCGATTACAAAACCTTTTTACTTTTTTCGCTAGCTATATGCAATAGTATTTTATTTGGAAGGATCCCATAGAGTTAGGGGATAGCGACAAATTTCTAAAAATAAAATAAAAATTAACAACATCAAGAACAACAACAACAACAACAACCACAACAACCACAACAACAACTTCAACAACAACAACAACAACAACAACAACAACAACAACAACAACAACAACAACAACAACAACAACAACAACAACAACAACAACAACAACAACAACAACAACAACAACAACAACAACAACAACAACAACAACAACAACAACAACAACAACAACAACAACAACAACAACAACAACAACAACAACAACAACAACAACAACAACAACAACAACAACAACAACAACAACAACAACAACAACAACAACAACAACAACAACAACAACAACAACAACAACAACAACAACAACAACAACAACAACAACAACAACAACAATAAGAATAATAATAAGAATAATTAATACTTCGTAAATTTTACCGACAGATTACAAACTACATTGCGACCGTGCAGTTATAACAGACCAAACCATATACATCACAATATTCCAAGTATCATGATTATCGATACGAAGAAACAATTTTAATTGATGTTGGTGTCCCCCTCTGCCACAATCAGAGACAATATGGCAAGACCAAATAAACAGGTATAAGGAGCTTTCTGTTGATATAAAAATTATTATTATTATTATTTTATTGAATGTATCACAATCATACAATCTCGGTCAAAACCGGCGTTAACATGTTATACGGACGTAATGTCAAGTATTTCCATGTGTCTACTATTATTATTATTATTATTATTATTATTATTATTATTATTATTATTATTATTATTATTATTATTATTATTATTATTATTATTATTATTATTATTATTATAATTATTATTATTATTATAATTATTATTATTATTATTATTATTATTATTATTATTATTATTATTATTATTATTATTATTATTATTATTATTATTATTATTATTATTATTATTGTTTAGAGCTGGAAAGGAAATGAATATGTTGCCGATAAATAGCTCATTTATCTAATGACAAAAGATACAAGAAGCAGCCAGAGCTATATAAAAACAGAAGAACACATAATAACAAACCATAAAACACAACAATGAATTGAAAAGAAGTTAAATAGAAGAAGAAGGAAAACAAATAAGTTAGTTAAAAGATGGTCGCGATTGAACATTCCGGCCCCCATGAATGCTCTGCTTCATTGAGTGGGTAGAGGACAGAGTTTGACAACTGGGCGAGTGATGACTGCATGGGAGATGATAACATCTGTGATCCGCGAGGCGCAACAATGTTTGATTATGAGCGATGTGTCTCCGTGTACTGGTAGGGGGTTGAGAAGTCAGGCGAGTATCTGCAGAGGCGAGCGATGTGCGCCGTGCAGGTGTCAGTCGGGCGAGTATCTGCAGAGGCGAGCGATGTGCGCCGTGCAGGTGTCAGTCAGGCGAGTATCTGCAGGGGCGAGCGATGTGCGCCGTGCAGGTGTCAGTCGGGAGAGTATCTGCAGAGGCGAGCGATGTGCGCCGTGCAGGTGTCAGTCGGGCGAGTATCTGCAGAGGCGAGCAATGTGCGCCGTGCAGGTGTCAGTCAGGCGAGTATCTGCAGGGGCGAGCGATGTGCGACGTGCAGGTGTCAGTCAGGCGAGTATCTGCAGAGGCGAGCAATGTGCGCCGTGCAGGTGTCAGTCAGGCGAGTATCTGCAGGGGCGAGCGATGTGCGACGTGCAGGTGTCAGTCAGGCGAGTATCTGCAGGGGCGAGCGATGTGCGCCGTGCAGGTGTCAGTCAGGCGAGTATCTGCAGAGGCGAGCGATGTGCGACGTGCAGGTGTCAGTCGGGCGAGTATCTGCAGAGGCGAGCGATGTGCGCCGTGCAGGTGTCAGTCGGGCGAGTATCTGCAGAGGCGAGCGATGTGCGCCGTGCAGGTGTCAGTCAGGCGAGTATCTGCAGGGGCGAGCGATGTGCGCCGTGCAGGTGTCAGTCAGGCGAGCATCTGCAGGGGTGAGCGATGTGCGCCGTGCAGGTGTCAGTCAAGCGAGTATCTGCAGGGGCGAGCGATGTGCGCCGTGCAGGTGTCAGTCGGGCGAGTATCTGCAGAGGCGAGCGATGTGCGCCGTGCAGGTGTCAGTCGGGCGAGTATCTGCAGAGGCGAGCGATGTGCGCCGTGCAGGTGTCAGTCAGGCGAGTATCTGCAGAGGCGAGCGATGTGCGCCGTGCAGGTGTCAGTCAGGCGAGCATCTGCAGGGGTGAGCGATGTGCGCCGTGCAGGTGTCAGTCAGGCGAGCATCTGCAGGGGCGAGCGATGTGCGCCGTGCAGGTGTCAGTCGGGCGAGTATCTGCAGGGGCGAGCGATGTGCGCCGTGCAGGTGTCAGTCGGGCGACTATCTGCAGAGGCGAGCGATGTGCGCCGTGCAGGTGTCAGTCGGGCGAGTATCTGCAGAGGCGAGCGATGTGCGCCGTGCAGGTGTCAGTCAGGCGAGTATCTGCAGGGGCGAGCGATGTGCGCCGTGCAGGTGTCAGTCAGGCGAGTATCTGCAGGGGCGAGCGATGTGCGCCGTGCAGGTGTCAGTCGGGCGAGTATCTGCAGAGGCGAGCGATGTGCGCCGTGCAGGTGTCAGTCAGGCGAGTATCTGCAGGGGCGAGCGATGTGCGCCGTGCAGGTGTCAGTCGGGCGAGTATCTGCAGAGGCGAGCGATGTGCGCCGTGCAGGTGTCAGTCAGGCGAGTATCTGCAGGGGCGAGCGATGTGCGCCGTGCAGGTGTCAGTCGGGCGAGTATCTGCAGAGGCGAGCGATGTGCGCCGTGCAGGTGTCAGTCAGGCGAGTATCTGCAGAGGCGAGCGATGTGCGCCGTGCAGGTGACAGTCAGGCGAGTATCTGCAGAGGCGAGCGATGTGTGCCGTGCAGGTGTCAGTCAGGCGAGTATCTGCCGAGGCGAGCGATGGCGATTTTCCAAGTGGTGAAACTGGCGTACGTTGTGTGTGGGATACGAACAGTGAACACACCGAGGACGTATGGTGGGCGCGGATGGTGGCGATGATGGTATTAAAGATGGTCGTCGTCATCGTGTTTCGAGCCGCACTGGGTAAAATGGAACGTGCAGGACCGCGGGTGTCGGAGCCGGAGAATGCTATCGTGCAGAAGGCAACGCACTATTCTTTATAGTTGTAAGGTGCGGATGAGATGTTATATGGAGTCCAATGAGAATGAGATGTTGAATGAGATTGGATGTAGTTGTGGACGATTAGGCGAATAGTTCCCATCACTTGTTAGCTCGAGACATTTTTTACTACGAAAAGTGAACTGTATTATTTATTGTTTATACTCACGTAATTTATAGAACTAGAGGCGAAATGATGATGAAACACTTACGTATCCGGCCCGGAGGACCAATGTTTAGAGCCGGAAAGGAAATGAATATGTTGCCGATAAATAGCTCATTTATCTAATGACAAAAGATACAAGAAGCAGCCAGAGCTATATAAAAACAGAAGAACACATAATAACAAACCATAAAACACAACAATGAATTGAAAAGAAGTTAAATAGAAGAAGAAGGAAAACAAATAAGTTAATTAAAAGATGGTCGCGATTGAACAATTATTAGGTCTTTATTTGCAACAGATAATTACATCCACTAGTGCAAATTTAGTAAATATTACATTAACACAACACATTTTACATTTATTTTAGTACACTTCACATGAACTAGGTATAATAAACAATTAAACAATTAAACAATACTGTGATGTAGTTTTTGTTTGTGTTTGTGTGTATGTATGTATTTATGTATGTATGTGTATTATGTATGCAATATGCATGTATGTATGTATGTATGTATGTATGTATGTATGTATGTATGTATGTATGTATGTATGTATGTATGTATGTATGTATGTATGTATGTATGTATGTATGTATGTATGTATGTATGTATGTATGTATGTATGTATGTATGTATGTATGTATGTATGTATGTATGTATGTATGTATGTATGTATGTATGTATGTATGTATGTATGTATGTATGTATGTATGTATGTATGTATGTATGTATGTATGTATGTATGTATGTATGTATGTATGTATGTATGTATGTATGTATGTATGTATGTATGTATGTATGTATGTATGTATGTATGTATGTATGTATGATGTATGTATGTATGTATGTATGTATGTTTACGTAGAAAAAAGTAACTTATCGTTAATTATATCTGCAAATGGCGTTGGTTCTCTTAGGTGCGAATAATAACAAACATTGCTACTCCGATGCATACAGTAACCATATTGGTTTATAATTTGTGTATTAGCTGAATGTGTAATGGATATTTTATTTTTCTGAGCATCTGTGATATTAGTTAGTGATTTGTGCTATTTACTTCTGCACTAAAAACTCTCGCAGTGTTATTGAACATGCACAACTGAAAGTTAGTTTTGTATCGTTCCCAAAATATAAAGAGAAAACTGCAGCATGGATTCAAGTGTGTGAACGTAAAAACAAGCTCAATTTAAAACATACTAGAATTTGCTCTGAGCATTTATTACTAGCCCAAACACGCCAGAGAAGCTAGCCACGAAGTGTCCCATAATATAAAATGCCTCCAAGTATAGTGACATTCAGTGATTTCGATGTACGAGGAAAACGACATCAAAGACGTATCAAGCGAAAAATAGACGACGAGATCATGAAATCCACGTAAGTAGACAAATTGCATTATATATTACATATATATGTATATATATATAACATTATATTCAATTAGTAGATTGTAGTTGCCAGCGTATTACTGGTTTTGTTGAGAGACTATCCCATTGTACATGTCTGGGACCCATAGGCGTCGCCAGGATATTTTGCATGGGAAGGGGGGTGGGGGGGGGGGGGGCAAGACGAAACAACATTATCCATTCCGGTGCAATGGGGATCCTGGGGGCATGAGGGGTTCGTAATCCTCGCATAATTAGCCCCGCAGAGAATTTGTGCAGCATTGAAACAAAACAATTACTATCAAATATTTAAATTGATACCTATTGATATAGTCTCTCCGTTTCGGTTACAAACTTACAAGAACATGGTCTTCAGCGGATGACATGATATTTTATACAATTTATAATGTGCTTAGTTGTTATGACGGCCTCAAAGTAATCGTTTCCATATACACCTGTAGCAATAGGCCAATCATAATAGATCAACGTCAAATTCCAAATAGGAACTATCAAAACATATGTGAATTGTATAGACATATCTAGAAATCGACTGTTGGATTATTGCTGAATATGCTCCCCTAGAATATAAAAAGTATGTTAAAATTACACAAATATAGCTCCAGTCCAGTCACCGGTGTTATTTCGAGATATTCTTGACTTTTGGGGGGGGGGGGGGGGGAGGCGCCCTCCTCCCCCACCTACCCTCGCGACGCCCTTGCTGGGATCAAAGATGTGTTGCACCTGTGCGTATGACAAAAGGTTTAAATAGTTTCTCCTAGAGATTTTTTTGTTTGTTACGAGGGTCAGGCTATAACAGCCATTATTACAAGATGCCAATTCACTGTCATAAACTCATAAATTTACCCGTCTTTGTGTACATCACAACTATTGCTGCAATCAATTGTCCAGCTAAATGGCTTTCTTTCTATTCGAGGGAATTACACAAAATCAGCCGCCAAACGACACGTCAAGTGGGAGGCCCAAATGTAATTTGTCATGATGTTCCGTACCACCCTCAAGTAAGAAGAGGTTCAGATTATAACAAGTGAATATTGTGTATCAATAATTATTACGACGGAGAGTATTGCACGCGAATGTTTAGTTTTAGTTTTACAATTCCTTACATTTGGTAGTCAGCAGCATTAGTGTGTTAAACATAATGAATCACAGTAACCCGCTACAACAATGGGAATTTTACATTAGTTTGACAATAATATAAAACCCAAAATATAATATGTATTCTTGTTATTCACAGATCTTCGGCTCATTGGAATCCGATAAACAGACAATTATTCGTCTTCAATTGGAAACTCTAGAACTTCAAACAGAAAGAGGACACACAAACCTAATTGTAGTTATTATTATTATTTGTATTTTTGTTGTAATTATTTATTTTCAATGTGTGGCTTACATACGTTGATGACTGACGTGATTTGACTAACCCGGCTTTGACCAAAGTATTTAAGAGGAAACTGTGCCAATACCAACATGTGATGAAAAATAATGTTTCATGTGTTGAAAACATTATCTATTGTTGTTTTTCTGTAATGAGTAATATAATAAGCGTCAGTTGTAAACTGTAAAATTGGTATCATAATATTACTTCTGGTATATTTGCATTAGTTACTTTGACAAATGACAAAATATAAACCTACAAGATTGCTTCTGATTGGCAATATGTGTCTTATGTGACCAGTCTTTTGTTGCGAATACCCAGTAATTATGAAAATATTAAGTTGGAACTCGTTTTCAACATGGCAACAACCAATGGGAAGTCTGGATTACGCTGGTTAGAATCCCCCGTAAGGCACGGGTTATATTATATATTTTAATCATATAATAATTTCTCACACTCCTCCATTGTGAATAGTATGAGTATTTATAAACAAAATTCTTTCAAGCTAAAAAACAACAATGGTGATTTAGAAGCCGCAAATAAAGTGTTTTTATTCGAGGATGACAATAATATAATTTATAATACATGGAGTTTCCATAATATTGGGAACATTCAGGGAGTTTTGCTTTACAAGAGACGTGAGTAAAGCTCCCCCCCCCCCCCCCCCCCCCCCCCCCCACCTCACACACGTTCAAGCATTTCGACAAGGAGGCTTGTGAACATCGTGTTTGTAAACATGTTGGACAGTGTGGGGGGGCTGGGGGGGGGGGGAGGGGGAAACGAAAACTTGTATACCGGTACCAACATCAGTCCATTACACATTTTAAAATATAATTATTGTGATGTGAATAACCTTACTCTCATTTTACGCAGTTGTTCTGTTAAACGTAGTATTTGTGATGGGCTGATAAAATACACCATATTGTAACTAATGCGATCTCATTGGTAAATGTTATTAATGAAATATTCTTTGTGGTGATTTAATTTCAAATATAGCCAGAACAAAAGTCAAAATGTTTTACAATCAGCTCAACAAGAATATTCAAGATGTTCTGTTATGCAATATTCAAGATGTTATTATGCAATGAACAAAATTGCAGTTTCATTTACTGATGTCGTCTTACTTGAGGGAGAGATATTTATGATCAACCCTTCGAGGGATGACTTGAGTTCCAGTCTTCGCTATTCTCGACCGGTGGCTTTGTTAACCCCTCCCCCCCCCCCCCCGCGCGCCACTAAACCGTTATAATATATTCCTTGCTACGACACTGGGCAAGAATACTCCTGTTGTACAGTACACCGCGTTTCTTTGGAGCTAGTTCGGTTGCCTGAATAGGAGGCGTCTACTCAATCTTGAAGAAAAGGCTGAATGTTTTCAAGTCCAGTAATAAAGCCTGTTTAGGAATTTATGACCGGACGTGGGACTCTCTACTGAGCGAATGTTCTAGTGAGCGAAAACTCTAGTCAGCAAAACATCTAGTCCGCTAATGGTCTAGTGAGCGAATGCTCTACTGCGCGAAAACGCTACTGAGCGAATAGTTAATCGCGCGAATGCTCTACTGTGCGAATAGTCTAGTGAGCGAATGGTCTAGTACGCGAATGCTCTAGTCCGCGAATTCTTTAGTGCGCGAAAACTCTAGTCCACTAATGTTCTAGTGAGCGAATGCTTTACTGCGCGAAAACTCTTCTGAGCGAATACTTAAGCGCGCGAATGCTCTACTGCGCGAATAGTCTAGTAAGCGAATGGTCTAGTGCGCGAATGCTTTAGTACGCGAATTCTCTAGTGCGCGAAAACTCTAGTCCGCTAATGGTCTAGTGAGCGAATGCTCTACTGCGCGAAAACGCTACTGAGCGAATAGTTAAGCGCGCGAATGCTCTACTGCGCGAATAGTCTAATGAGCGAATGGTCTAGTACGCGAATTCTCTAGTCCGCGAATTCTCTAGTGGGCGAAAACCCTAGTCCGCTAATGGTCCAGTGAGCGAATGCTCTACTGCGCGAAAACTCTTCTGAGCGAATAGTTAAGTGCGCGAATGCTCTTCTGCGCGAATAGTCTAGTAAGCGAATGGTCTAGTGCGCGAATGCTCTAGTGCGCGAATTCTCTAGTGCGCGAAAACTCTAGTCCGCTAATGGTCTAGAGAGCGAATGCTCTACTGCGCGAAAACTCTACTGAGAGAAGAATTAAGTGCACGAATGTTCTACTGCGCGAATGCTCTAGTGCGCGAAAACTCTAGTGAGCGAATGATCGGGTGCGTTTTCGCTTACTAGAACATTCGCTCACTTAAATTTTCGCTCGCTAGATATGTAGCCGTACAAACAATGTGTTGCTAGGCAACTCCATTGTTGTATCTTTCTTCTTTTCTTTGATTGGTGCATATTCAATGTTTGTCCGAAATAAAACACTGCCACATGGCTATTTTGGTAATTCAGTCTTGTGCTATGGAACAACTTCCAGCTGCGCATCTAGAGACACACAGTCTAGAAGGCCGTGGTTTCGAGAGAGACACACACTGTCTATAGAAGGCAGTGGTTGCCAGAGAGACAGAAGGCAGTGGTTGCCAGAGAGACAGAAGGCAGTGGTTGCCAGAGAGACAGAAGGCAGTGGTTGCCAGAGAGACAGAAGGCAGTGGTTGCCAGAGAGACAGAAGGCAGTGGTTGCCAGAGAGACAGAAGGCAGTGGTTGCCAGAGAGACAGAAGGCAGTGGTTGCCAGAGAGACAGAAGGCAGTGGTTGCCAGAGAGACAGAAGGCAGTGGTTGCCAGAGAGACAGAAGGCAGTGGTTGCCAGAGAGACAGAAGGCAGTGGTTGCCAGAGAGACAGAAGGCAGTGGTTGCCAGAGAGACAGAAGGCAGTGGTTGCCAGAGAGACAGAAGGCAGTGGTTGCCAGAGAGACAGAAGGCAGTGGTTGCCAGAGAGACAGAAGGCAGTGGTTGCCAGAGAGACAGAAGGCAGTGGTTGCCAGAGAGACAGAAGGCAGTGGTTGCCAGAGAGACAGAAGGCAGTGGTTGCCAGAGATACAGAAGGCAGTGGTTGCCAGAGAGACAGAAGGCAGTGGTTGCCAGAGAGACAGAAGGCAGTGGTTGCCAGAGAGACACACTGTCTATAGAAGGCAGTGGTTGCCAGAGAGACAGAAGGCAGTGGTTGCAAAACGGCGGCGGTAGGTGACAAGACAAAAGACTGTCGGTTTGCGCAACAAGTGATTCATACGAGGATGTTGAAAAGCCGGGAAGGAACGGATAACCATCTTTTGCTCGCACATACATGCGTACATCATATAACTCGGGGCAATACAACCAACGCGCTTAGCCTTGGGAGAACGTTTCGTCTTTTTTTACCTGCGATGGTAGCACAACAAAGGTTTGATGCTGTCAGAAACATAACTTATTCCCAGATGTCAACTGTTGATATATTATGATTATGAATGATAATTTAAAAAATATATGCCCATTAAAACAGTAATTGTTAAGTGTTGAAAACGCGAGGGAAGTCCTGCAGGATATGAGTATCCTGGGGGTATTACCCCTAACAAGACTAGGTCCTGAAGGTCCTGATTGTTGTGACAAATGACTCGGAGCCAATATGTGTGTGTTTATAGATGGTTGAAACCACCGTGCACGAGTCAAGGAAAGCTTTTCCGGGCTAGATTCGTCTTATAATGATTGAGGAAAGCCTTGATGGAGAAACCTCGAAATCACCCGTGCGATGAGATTCGAACCCGTGACCTTCAACTATAAGGACCCATGCATTACCACTGATTCGCGCCAGAAGGTTTCCTGCATTTTGTACACTTAACGCCGCCCCGGTGTAGTTTTCACAGTCTGTTTGTCTTACACTGAATGCTCTACAAGTGACCTTGCTTTGAGTGCGTTGTTAAACAACAAAGACAGATTTTACATAAACAGATTTTATGACTTTGACATTGTCCACAAAAGTGAAACTAAGAATAACGCATTGTTTTTAATCTTATGAATCCAAAACGAATGAGATTGAGAATTCTATTGGTTTTATACTTGACATAGCATACAAAAGTGTCTTTGTAGTAGATTAAAAAAAAAAACACACACATAAAACGGACAAACTCTAGCGCAGGCTAATTTCACGTCTAGACCTTACAAAACGAGTGTTATTTAGAGTTTTAATACAGAATATGGTGATAAGTTAAGTGTTGACACAACCAGAAACTCATGAAGTTACTATAACCCACAGAAATGTATAGATCAAAATGAAGATTGATGATATATGTACTTTACTTTACTGTATACTTTTTTTGTGTGTACTTTACTGGTCTAAAATAGTCTTCGGTGTACTGTCACCTTGTCATAAATGGTGAAGCTATTTTTCTAGCTCCCTGTCTCTTTAGTGCATTCTGCTAAGTGTATCCATGCACTTGAAACGTTTAAAAGCCGACAGTGCAGCCCTCATTGCATGACGAGTATAGACGACTTTAGAACCGACGAACATCGATGGAATATTTCTATTCCGCTGATTGGAGATTGATCGGGTGTTCTAAAAGGGTTTTCTGGTCGTCCGTGTGTAAACGATAATACTAAAACCCTTGGGTCACAAACAAAAACAGAAGAGAAAACACTGAACGATCCATCATGTTATGTGTATATCACCATTCACCATCCTCGTACGTAGAAACCTATCATCACATTGAACACTTGCTACCTTGAAACTAGCACACAGAAGTTCAATCTGTGCGCAACCATTCCATCACTAGAATTATACAAATTCGTTATCTCATCAGCTTTGATATAACATATTCTCCACTTTCATTACGATTTTTTTTTTACTCATTTTGTTGTATCATGGATCGAAAAAGAAGCGATTGACCTACAAAATTAATTAGCCACACATTTTCGCTTTCCCGCTGAGCGGTTAAATAAATATCGTGTTTGAAAAACGAAAGCATATTCAGATTTAATCTTAGCATTAGGGGAAACATTCCTCGGGAAATGTACTCATGAGTGCCAACGTAATTGAGGGTTGTCGTGAAGGCTGAAGCCCTCGAAGCACGGAACCCGTATGTTGATAAGCCCGCTCAGTAGGAGTAGACTACGACACGCACCACACAGTATGTCAGGGGATATAGAATACCGCAAGCAACGAGGATAATCGAGACTCTACTTCACAACACGGAACGATAACCCACGAAGACGAAGACGGATAACAAGAAAGAGACTCAGAAACTGAGTCGATAAAGAAGTCTGAACGTATAATGAGTATTTTATAGTCTGTCCCAACTAAAAGTAATGTAACATAAACGTATAATTATATACATAATATATAACAATGCTTTACATTCTGCAATAGTGTATTATTCGTCAAAATATATCGAGAACGTATGTAAGGCACATTAGTCGTGCACTCAAGCTTGCGTTCGCTCGCAGCTGCAGCATCCCTCCCGTCGTAGTACCAGACTTAACCGCGCCGCAGCACCAAACAGTGCGCCTGGCGCTCTCGTTCCAGCCACCCGCAATACACAGCGTACAGGGGTACATCTTTCAGTAGTAGCCTTAAGCGCCGCATCATATTCATAGATATTGGCAACAAAATGCATTATTACAGTGATTGTGTAATTATAAATGAGAGATGTGGAGAAGAATCATTATAAATAACGAGAACAGTTCAAAAGACAGTTATTCGTCGATAAACGCAACGCAAAATCAGAACGCGAAATAAGTGGTAATACATAAAACAATTATTTTACTAGGTATACCTGTGAATGATGACACAATCAACAAACAATCATCACGTATCTGTCTGGAGGGGGGAAGTGGGAGGGGGGAAGGGGGGGAGGGGGGGGGGGCACCCAGAAGTTTTGCAACTCTGTAGTTACCGTGGTAGGCTGGATAACACACGTTTTGCATCACATCCCACGTTCAATAATTAATTAAACTGCTACGCCCACACAATTTTATAATATCAGCTTCTCGTTATCCTGCGTAATAGGGTATTATTAAACCGAGTACTTAAATTCGTTTCACTTTTATTAATGGTTCCCTCGCACATAAACTTTCATATTTAAAATGGCGTGCTTGCCGGTCAAAACATGTCTTGTATTCCCTTCTTTGTACGGCTCGTGTTGAGTAGATAAGTACTCATTTACGACCGTCGTGTAACGAACGGCGAACAGTTTAATTGGCTGTACATTGTACAAAGCGACGGACAAAGTAATATAAAATATCGATTTAAGTAAGACTGTCTTGCGCGATCGGTAATGTTATTATTATTAACCATGTCGTAATATTTTATAACGTTAGGCATGCAGATCGAGAACGGACATGACAGCAAGAATAAAGTCATTTCGGGTTGTTAAATTAATAATTGGCAAAAAGTTAATACACCAGCAAATTATGCGAACTTTCCAGATTGATTTCAGTTCAGATATGGTTTTTGTGTCAAAAGAATGTCAGCGACGAACGGGGGGGGGGGGGGGGGAGCGGGCTAATATATTATGAAATATGCACGTTTTACTTATTAGTACATAAAATAACTTCAGGCACTTGAACAAATTCGAATTTGTAATAAATTAAAAAAAATAAACCAAACAATGAAGTTAGTTTCAGACAGTTAATAACTAACTACCATAAAAAGTTTTGGCATGAAATGTAAGTATTTGTTTTAAACTAGAAATAAGTTTTAATGAGCCGTAAAAGGTATTAAAACAAAGTTTTGGCATGAAATGTAAGTATTTGTTTAAAACTAGAAATAAGTTTTAATGAGCCGTAACAAAGTTTATATGCCCAGCTATACCATAATTTTCTTCTCGATATAAAATACAAAATTATCCCCATAAATATCGATGTTCATGTTTATGTTTAAAGATATATCTATCCAGTGTCTACCACAAAAGTAAAAAAAAAAAAAACACAAGTACCTTTTCATGAAATGAAAGAAAACTGGAAATATTCAAAATAAGTTTGTAGGCTCGTGTGTAGAGTTTGGAAAGTAACGCAGCAGGTTGAGCCAATGGGTTGAGCGTATCTACGTAGTGATTGATAGGGCCCATGCATCGCACTCTACGTCACGGCGGGCAAGGTGTCACGCCAACTAACACCGGCCCTTGCACTATCGATAGCGCTCGGCCTTGCTTGCTTATGCGTCGCGTGTCCCAGGGGTATTTGTACACCACTCTTCATAAGGTGGAGGGAAGGTTTCCTTGGCACCTGCCATGTTAGACCCAAGATCAGACATACCGGCGCCACATTTGCATTTCGCCCTCGGTGCATGTAGGCGACTGTTTTACCGACACTATTCACCCCCGGTCACACATATGTTGACAATAATATGTTATACATTTTCTCTCAATTACATTTACGCAAGATTTGTTCAAGTCTGCTCAGTGCAACCACCCCTTGGCCTAACCAGAAAAAATGCACCGACTTTTTATTTACAAGATACTGAATATGTTGGATCTTCCTTTAAGGAATTCTTAGTCAACAAAACATAAATCATGTTCTTCAATTTTTAGTCTGATATTTTATTGCGTGGCTGCACTTTCACAACTATACCCTGATCGCAAGGAGAAAAATGAAAATAAATCGAAATCTGTTACCATTTATTTACAACACTGTAAAATGAACGTATTAGAAAGTTTCAATGCTTCGAATGAAATCAAATAATTATTTTAAAAATTCTGAAATAATTGTCAAACACCTGAGAATTTCAAAATCGTCGCTTAAAAATCGAAAAATTTTCAAAAACGCATTCGTTATTTACAAGTCAACTGTAAGACCAAATTATCTACGAACATAAACTCCCACTGCATCCCGTGCAACAAAACAAACGACTTCTTTCCCGACGACAACTTCAATCAAGGAATGTCCTTCCACTCTCCAACGACCGAAACAGATGTAATCAACACCACGGCGAGATGACGTCGCAACTAAACTACTAAACACTTGCGCTTTCACGCAGCGGCGCGCGCATCACGCAACACCGAGCACAAGCACAGAGCACAAGAGCACAAGAGCACGCGGTTAGTACGATAATCACGTGACCTTTGCCAATCAGGGCGCAAACTCAAGCCGAGCGTAAACAAACAACACCTTCGAGCATATTAATTAGGCTCGGAAACGTTTTATTGCTTACAGAATAAAGCGCGCAATTAATTAATCAAATTTTCCAATTAGTAAACTCAAACGAATTTATATTATACACACTTGTAAACTGTTGTCGACGTAAAGTTAGAGCAGCGACGGTGACGACAGCGCTGTGCGTGAGTGGCGTGTAAATTTGGAACTAAGAGAATGAAAGTAATTTATACATTTACGACACGAAGTGAGATTATAATTCTAGGTGTGTTGATGGATGGAGATTCGCGATACTTGCATGGATAATCTCTGTGTTAAATAGGGGGACTAGGCTAACTAGGTGAAGGGCGTTTATACCCAGAACATCAGATTAACATGAATTTGCTTCTTAAATAATTTCGACTAAGTTGGTTCAGAAACGGTTGAATGCAGAATATGTGGGTTACTAAGACGGTTGATGACACCGAAAAGGAAGGTTGTGTGGTTGATCAGAGTAGTGATAGAAGACCAAAACGTGATTGGACTGAACACGTTACAATGATTCTGAGATAAAATTCAGCGAAAAGTATGATCAACGTTAGTGTAGAACTAGAAGCGATAAATGTCTGTTATGGTATGAATATACCTGAAGGCGACTCGAATGAAGTCGTGACAAAGGTGTGGGTGCTCGAGACACTGTTTTCAAGGTCCTACAAGTAACGGTTCACATAATTGTCGACTTAATGTCAGTATGCCAGTTGAAAACACTACAACAACCCAAAACTGTTAAATTGTTACTACCTCTGTATGAGAAGAAAAGCCAAAAGAAATTAACCTTAGTTAGCTGTCTTAGCTCACATTATAACCTAGACTTCTCGGATTGCTATAGTTGTCTCAAGACACATGCTCTCGTCACAGGCGACGGGTTCGTAGCCAATCAGCGATCCGTATTTGCGCGCGATTGTCTCTGGTAAGACGCGAGACTCTAATTCGGGAGGTCGCCGGTTCGATTCCGGCCACCGGCAGTTCTGACTGAAGGTTTTTTCCGAGGTTTTCTTCAGTCGTAAAGGCAAATGCTGGGACTGAGTCATACTATCAGCCCTCGGACATTCCTTCCCAACTATCAAAACACCCTAATGTACCTAGTTAGTCACCTGAAGAGGGGGACATGAGGTAAAGCCATTATTATTATTATTATTATTATACACAAGGTAATATGGGTCCCCTGTCATATTAGATGCTCCACTGTAGCTGTGGAGAGCCACCCGTAGGAAGACAGAGTACTGTGTACAATAACTAAGAGCGGTGTTTACCTGGAGACAGCGAACACTGTTCGAGATCCAGTGCGAAGGCTCGAGGCAAGGACTTAGATTTCAACTTACCTAGAAAGGAAAAAAAATAAATTAGTATTTAACATTCCCAGCTAATTAAAATAGAAATACCATCATAAACCACTGCCTGTACCGAGCGTATTTGGTCTGGGCAATGCCACACGCACATGTTTTGAATAATACACACATTACCAGTCGATTTAGACATTGCACGAGTGCATATATCAATTGCATTCAAGTGTGCAATCAACAGTGGGATACGTATAAACATAGGTATTTAATTCAAACGTACACAATTATTTTAAATTATCCATACATTATGATACATTATATGTGGTAACTATAAATATTATGACTATAAATGAATGAACATTTTCATTATTTTCAACCATGAATTACGCATACTACAGGTAATTACAAAAAATAACATGTTTTGTGAGAACTCTATAGTTACTTAATTTAATTTCCCTTGATACAATCATATTGATTAGTCAATTAAATGATTTGGATATCGTGCAACACACAAAGCTAATTACGGCTAATATAACCCTTAGAACGGAATCATTTAATAGCTCACTTCTCTATAGACTAATCAAAACAACTCAATTGATTTTCCTTCACGTTTGACTACATTAACATAAATACATCATAATAAAAATCTATTTCGTTTCCACATGAAATTTATTTCCTAATTTCATATTCGTTTCTTAGACTTGGCCACCCATAGCGTAGCCATGAACTTCTGAAATAATAATTGTCCCAATCAGAATATCTTTTTTTTCTTCTTCGACACGAAAGATCAAGATAAAAAGTAATTACTCACAAAAAGTATTCTCACAGAAAAACAAAGAATTCAATATTTAAGATCTGATCACGCATGCCGAGAGCTGTATAATCCAAGCTAGTGGAGAAAGACGTTTTACTTTTAGACAATTATTATTGAATCCTGCCATCTAGAACAAGTGCTATGTTTATAGAATAATAGTATATTGTATGCGTCACACTTCTTAAGAAAAAACTAACTTATTGTTCAAGAAATAATGTACCCCACAAGCCATCTTCGATCCATTGTATACATTATTGTTTTAAAACAAAATCACACAATAAGATTAGTGAAATACAGAACAAAGCTTCACTAATAACCTGTTTTAAATAAGAAAACTGAAAATGCATGATATGGATAGTTATTTATTGTTTCAAACTTATTTTATTATATTTTCACATATATATTTAACTTTCTTTATTAAATAGCTCTTGCAGAGCACCACGCTGCATTGTAAATTAATTTTCACGTAAGCCATTAGCTTAGAACAAAACGTTTCAAAGACGAATAGGACACATTTAAAAAAAAACAATGCTTCAATCGTGATAAGCATTGTTAAACTAGAATAACCCTTGACAGTTGGTTTCAGCGTATCAGCATGTGTGTGTGTGGGTGCGTCAATGTGTAAATATAGTCTAGGCACTTGCGTATACACCTTATCTCGTTTATCTTTTTAGATACGTATGGCAATGAGTATGACACATAGGGTCTCGTTAAATGTTGTGCCATATGTTCGAGTCGAAAAAATATAGATCCACTGTGAAAAATCAAACTTTTTTCTGACAGAAAACCTCTAAACTTGCAGTTACACATTACAATATACAGTCTTAGTCACGTGCATAATTGGGCATCGCTTGCTACTTGTCATCTCAATACTCAACTTCAATCCGACACAAATTCGGTTCTTTTCCATCGTATTTACAATTCGTACTGTAATACGTTGTTTTATTATATGGTGTTTGGAGCCTACAGGGTTGGTTTAAGTCCCCCACTGCAAATCAGTTTCGTTACTGAGTGGGTAGACTCTAAATGTGAATTTATTTATTTACTTTGATTTGTGTGTCTTAACAAAATTAATTCCAAGAAGTTTTGTTATTATATAGAAAAGTTATTATTTTTTATACATTTTAAACAAATTTTATAAGGGTTTCTGGGTGGGATTTATTCGTATATTCTTCCTATACTTTAAGTTATACTTTTGTCCCCAACATCTGTTCAGAAGTTGGCAACAACTCACGTTTACATTACGTAAATTAACGACTGTTTTTCAGTTGAGATTACATTGTTACAGAAAACAAAACAAATACCTTGTTAATCTTTTGAAAATAAGTAATCACTGTGTTACCACAATAAACTAAATATGCAAATAAACAGGTATGCGCATGTATAACCACCCAGGTAATTATACTATCAAGTTCACAGTGTTCATGTGTACCTAACTCATTTCCCTCGCACAGTGTTTCAATTTACTAATGAAAAATCTCTTCAGCACTTCTTGACGTGAATTAACTGCGACGTAGTGTCTAGTAAATAAATAGACTTTACGTCGAGATGGTTTTAACGCCAGAACCATTAATTGGCTTCTGTTTTAACAACACTGTCAGTCTTTAGCGCTCTGTTTGTGCGTGTGCGTGTGCGTGTGCGTGTGCGTGTGCGTGTGCGTGTGCGCGTGGGGCAGAGGAGACACGCCTGTCAAAACACGTGCTCATATAACTTTTAACCCAATAGCCCAAATTTAAAATCGTCGCATCTAAATTTAGACTCTCGATTTTCAGGTCATTCAGTCGCTAAGAAAAATATACAAGAGTTCCCTTCCTTCCAACTTCTGGCGATGAATGAATGAAACGGGTTTGTTTGTTATTTGTTCTAGATGTGTGACTGTTTACTTGATCTAAGTGTAAAACGCGAGTAGAGGATTTATGCACAGTTTATGACAACTCTTCACACCTAGTTTCTCACAATGGAACAACAAACCTACACTAGAATCGCACTCGCAAGCGTGGGCGAAATGTAATAAACAAATGTTCACAGCTGCGAATGGGCTCGAAAAGAACAAACTATACTTAAACCTACGTAAATACTCACTCACACATATTATTATAAGGCAAATAACCGCAGCTAGGGCATGTTTTTATGCAACAAAGCTTTTAACGTTTCAAAAATTTACGACGTGCATTAATTTTTATGCGAGTGTATCATGTTACAGTTTGGTGTTGTGGGTGAAGAATTCGCGCCTAAAATACAAAAGGTCATGGGTACACATTGTAAGGTCATTTCTCGAGAGGAAATGTTATAGGTTACGTGCTTAGGGTTTATATATATACACACGTTTCTTTGCATTCTGCTTGTCCAGCATCCTGGGAGATTTGCCTATTTTGGAGATTTGGTAAGAACCAAGAGCGTTTTGTTTTGAAAGACTAAACCCAGGATTCTGTGGGTGGGTGGAATCGAAAACGCAAACAGTAACACTAAAAATAATATAAAATAAGTTCATTTATATTGGTTCAGGTCTACCCACTCAGTTACCAGAACTCATTTTCAACTTATGTCTCGTACTAAGTTGTAACACTAGGGATCAAATGCATAGTCGTTTCTCACGTACTCCTCAACTCAGCCTTTCCTCAGACTCGCCCAACCACCAATCACAGAGCAGCATTGCCAAGTGTGGACTACTCTGTGATTGGTGGTTGGGTGAGTCTGAGGAAAGGCTGAGTTGAGGAGCACGTGAGGAACATCTATGCATTTGATCCTAAGTTGTTTTACTAAGCTATACCTCTAAGAGTTGCAGGTAATTGTTGTGAAATGACGGTGGTACTTAGGAGAGACTGATATTGCTCCGTTACATGTAGCTTGTATTCAATAGTTTATATAAATAAATGCACAAATTCAGTTTAAAACAATATGGTTTGAGGGTTTCACTCGGACTAAGACGGGGAATTGGCCGGTCCAGACTACTTGTATGTCCACACTCCACACTTCATCTATTTATAAACCCATGCGTGATCTCAGTGGCGTTATGTTATGCTTATAGCAACCAAAAAAAAAACTAAAAAAAAAACGCGAGTTCTAGAACGCATGCACGGAACGTCTCATATCTTGTGGGTGCCGCTGACTGCGACCGGTCGTGCGCGTAGCGATCAGCTCGGTGACCGTAGCACGCAACATAACGCACGTCTTGTGTCGCAGACCACAATATGCTTCGTTATTCCTCGCGATTTCACTTGGCGGAAACTTTTTATAATCTTGCGTTTATGGAAAATGGATGGACTCACTATACGAGGTAGAGAAGAGATATGGTCCCGGTTACTGTTTGAGATAATAAGAGAGGGTATAGCTCCCGGAATAATGTATGAACGCTCGCACTAGCCTGAAGAATGATGTATGTTATAATGTATTCATCGCAATATTCCTATCAATATAAATATTTTTTTGTTGTTGAAATGTATACTAAAATATACAATGCCGGTCTTGTGACACAATATGAAAGTTGGTGATTGTGGGACGTTACATTGGCTCTGATATATTTTTTGAAGAGTTTGCAATTCTAGTACAACTACATATCTTGTAATTAGACAACTGAGTGTTTTGAAAAAACATTGTTTTGATTTGTATGTTAATTAATTTAAAAACATATTCACAAACGGTAACATTATTGTTACCTATACATACAATGAAAAACAGTATTCATAAATAGAGTGAAAGTAATTACAAAATTGTTTCTCAAATTAAAAACGCATTCAGACCAACGAGTATAGAATAAGGTTATTCTATACTCGTTGATTCAGACCCATAACAGCTGTCAACTCTTACAAAAACTTACCACCCCAGTAACAAAACATTCTTGAGTTAGTGTTTTGTAATATACATTTTGATTTACAATTGCTTGCCACATACACATCTATGAATTATGTTAACGACTCTAAAAAACGTGCGCCACCATAAAATGTGTTTAAACTTTAATTAAAGCATGCGTGAGATGAGGGGGAGGGGGGGGGGGGGGTTATAGTTTGTCATCATGCACCCTACGTACGAAAAGTCACCCTATTCTTTGAGAAACGAACTCGGTCGATAGCGAGAACATTCATATGCGAGACGTCGAAAGGAGGCCAATTATGAAAATATGTTCTTTAAAATACACCTTGACATGCCACCCCATCGATCACGTGGCAACAGCGCAGCAGACGTGGCAACAGCGCAGCACGAGTACCAACCAACGGGCAAACAGAAAACTAAAACACACTTGTATTCATTCACACTACCCGACTTAAACAAAATGATTTAATCTTGTCTGATTAATGGGGCGTATGACTAACACGGTGCTTGGTTCATATATATATGGGGCGCCATGGGTGAGTCACTATGGCGTAAGGTGCGTGTGTGTCTGTGTGTACGACGGTTCGATATATCGCATCGTGTATCGATCCACGTGCGAGGGAGGAAACAATCGCATCTCGCACGTGGGGTGGACGAGCAAACACTTCGATTCTATTCTACTTAATATTTTTCTTTTCCGTAAAAACCTTCTTCTTTACATTTCAGGAGTGTAAATCTGATAATCGTTTATCTGGTAAAGTAATAACTCCTGATACTTAACTTCAAACCGTTGTAGTGTGTGATAAGAAATTAGAATGATAAGGACGTTGATCTGAATTAAGTGCATGTTAACGCCCACGGTGACTCACGCGGTTGGGGGGGGGGGATTGGGGGGGGAGGGGGGGCAGGTCCACACCGTATGAAACCAAGGTATATCTTGTACATACTAATCCAAATAGTCACTTTTATTGTATTCATTATTGGAGTCAGAAAAAATCTATTCCAGTACCGTATTGGACCAGGCAATGGAATAATATTCCATAGCATATTATGTATATATATTATGTATATACCATAGTATACGATTATTATATAGCATATTATGCTATACATCATTATTTTTGTGGATGCCCAAAGTGGTGTTTTTTTTTTTTTTTTTTATAATTAAGAGTGAATGTAATAAATATTAATTACATTGTTCATCCGTCAACGTGATACTCGTGTAGCATTACAAGACATCACGTTTCCCTCTCAATAGCATCTCGGCATGTACAAACAAACACAACTCAGACGGGAAACCTGTGTATTCTTCGTCAATACCCCAACCCAACGAACAGTGAAAGTCTTCCATGAAATCTCACCAAAATAATAATAAAATAATTAATAATTACAATGTTTATGCCAATTTACTGGTCATTCATTTGAACAATTCCCTCTCAAGGAAAGCCTGGGATTATCTCACGCGTAATTGCTCAGTGGCGGATAAAGGAAGGGGGGCTCCCCCCCACCCCCCGTGGTACAGGTGGATGCTTCAGGCCAAGGACAATCTTGCCTTGTTTTGAATCAAGATTCGGGCAACTACTACATCATTATCGTCACAATGCTCGTTAATGACGATATTTCTTCCCAACAACAACAATAACAACAACAACAATCAATAACTTTAGCCGTGTTTTGTTTCGCGTACAGTTTCATTGTTGTAACGGAGTCGCACGCACGCCCATGTGTTTCGTAACGGCGACTCTTGTAATATGGGAAACACACTTATGAAAACTTGCAGCAATCGTATCTTGCGTGTGTTTTCTCTCCAATAGTTACAAGTAACAAGTGTTTTTATAGTCGCCATTGTAGTGTCATATTTATAGTGTGAAGTGAATTGCGAAATAATCTTGATTGCAAATGTTGATTGCTTATGGTTTGAGTGAATGAGTGAATGAAAGACCACTTGAAAAATCGACATGAATGAATGAAAATGTACTCATCAGTTCATCGAACTTGATTGAGTTGATTCGGCAATCCTCGTGTTCATGTCACTTTTATTTTGTCGGCTTTCAATTTGTTGTAACTTTACATACATTATTTTTTGCGATGTCTATATTTTGTAACATTCAATTTTATAAAACTATTCTCTTCAACTTCTAAAACGTTTTAATACAAAGTGTTCCTCATCTTGTACCTATATGTTTGGCGAATTATTTAATGATCCTCCATTGCCAATACGTTACGTGACCAAATGAGTACCGTAATGTTTTAAAAAGCAGGATTTCATGTATCTATCATTTCCCCTAAATCTTCAAACCAACTACATATCAAGGTTCATTGCTGTGGTTCTTCAAATTCTAGACGGTCGTGATGAGATCAAAAACGGAGCCCATATGGGGAGGCGTACAACAAACGACTACACTGCAGCGCTGCGAGCGTTCCGGCTCCTGATCTCCGCCTGCTAGAAGTAACCGAAACCCCATCAAGGAGGCAGTGCACTACTTATTATAGCACAAGACTCAATTGAGGGGGCTGTGATATCACAGGCGTACAAACAATGTGTTGCTAGGCCACTCCATTGTTGTATCTTTCTTTGATTGGTGCATATTCTATGTTTGTCCGAAATAAAACACGGCAACACGGCTATTTCTGGAATTGAGTCTTGTGCTTTTGTAAAAATATCCAAAGATTCCAAAAAGTAAAATAGTTTTGCATTCTTATTGTTGAATATTGTGTGTCTGTGTACCGTATCCAATATTCAGAGACCGTTGGCCGGATCGCTCGCAACGCTTTCTGTGCACTTGTTACGCCTCCTCATATACAGTGGTTAAAATGGAACTGCTGTACAAGCAATAACTCGGCTGTTGAACTAAAGTCATCCACCCCTATTGCATCTCGAAACGAGTCGGATAACCCCTCGCTCACTGGGAATCCCTCTGTCTGGCACCGCTCGTAAAACAGAAGCCCCAGGTTCGACGCCCGGCGCTCCCCACGCTTAGTCTGGCCGGCTAACTGGGCTACAGGGACAGTTTCCCTGTTCGTCACGAGATCCACGAACCGGCCAATTAGGGTTAATTATATCATGACGTCACAGCTCATCTGTGGACTGACTCACATTGTTACAAAGTATGGGTCATGCAAGACTCTGCCCGTATACATAATGGACCTACTGAATACCAGCACCACAGACAACAAGGGGTTGTAGGCAGTGTACCCTTTATCTGTACCAGCACACATTGTTGCAAGGGATTTAGTTCTTTATAAGGGGAATAATATTCTCAACATTATTCGGTAAGAAGCATGGATTTACAAAGGGCAATGGGTTTACTATGAATAAATAGGGACGGATATCACGATATATTTGGGATAGTTACGCAGCGAATTTATTAGCCAGATGGTATCGATTTATGTTCCTGTTAATTTTTAGTTTTCTGCTTTTGGTAAACTTCATAAAATAACATTCTAGAAATAAAGCAAATGAATGTAGTCGAAATCCATTGTCACTGCCCAAAAATTTCTCTCTACTACTCACTGTTTGAGCGGCATAACAGACCCCGACTGTATCAGCAGTCAAGCTTGGGCAAACTTTAGTTTTTTTATTAATAATAATATTATGACCATATGAATCAGTATACTTCGAGAAGGGAGCCTTCTACCGGAAGCGTTGTTTTAGGGGAGGGGGGGGGGAAGGGGGGTGGACTGTGGCAATGTCACGGCATAAAGAGAACGAAGCCAACAATCGACATTCCAGTGAGTCACGAGCTATAAATACGACGTTATTGGTCCTTTTCAACTATAGCAACAATACACCCCCCTGCTCCCTCCCCACGTGACACAAATATGCCACGTGAGGGGGGGGGGAGGGGGCGGCTCTAGAAGGAATGTTAATTCACAACAATGCTGCAACGACGACGGTTCAAAGCTAAACTTACGACACCCTCGCGTCCATAAAAATATTTGAAATTCCAGACACCTTTCCAACAAACTGTAGTGAATGAATTCTTCGAAATGTGCGTGAGTGCGCGCGCATGCATTTCCACGCATTGCGTTCCGTTCTATGCATGAGAGGAATAGTGACGCACACGGAGCAACATAGTTTTGTTGGTTTTATACACACGCGTTACTTTTTATGGATTTTCATCCTGATTCCTTGAAAACTTGTCAGGTATTGTAAGTGTAGCGAGGATATGTGAGTGTTTGCTACATAAAAACTGTTGGGTGGTCGTTACTCAAAGGATCCCGACGTCTTTAGGGTACAATACTGACGACTGTTTCCATGAATTAGTGACCAAGTTTTAAATACAAAAATGTCTAGTTAGTAAACATGGTACATATTATTGTAAAATGGAACAATTGAGGTGTTAAAAGTATACTTGCCATCGTTGTTATAATGTCTATCTCATTCAATTTAAAACTAAACTCTCGGACATAAAATGCTCGACTTAGAAACGTGACAAAGAATGTCTGCACCAAAAATCAATACTTCTTAGTTATAACGGCGAGACTGACCATAAATAGCAATTATTTATGGACTTACTACATAGGTTTGCGCTGTATATAAAGCTTCCCCGCTACTTTTCTTGCGATCTGATGTAATAGCAATACATATTTTACTATTTCGTTTATTTATTTTCCCAGGTTACCCAACAAGTGTACGATTTATTGCACGATGTATGGTGGAGAGTTGAGAAGGTCGAGGGGTAACAAGTAAGAAACGACCGGGAGGGGAAGGAAACCCTCAGAGAAATGAACCCGCGACCTACCGAAACACAAAGCCTCGCGTGTGCATGAAATAGTGCCAAGGCTTGAGTTGAGGGGCTAAGTGAGCAGACGTTAATTAGCACGTTAGACGGGGAATAAAACATGAATTATGTATTGGGTTTAGATTTGATGAGATCCGACAATCTGAATTATAACACTGATTGTCTTTACTCATCCAAACCAAATTACTTTGACATCCTTTATTTCAAATATCTAAGCCCCCATCATTCCAAAATTTGTATTTGTAATTTATTTTGAAAGATACAAACATTTATGTTTTAGCGAATATTGGGAAAGGGAAGCCACACTATAAAGATAGGTATGTCCTTACACTGTGGTCGAACTCGCCAAACTAACGTTTTTAATTGATATCTGGAGAACGCTTCAAGATATTAAAAAAGTGATCGATATCCAGGATTTGGTTTGGTATCAGCTAAACAATTAGCTTAAAAAAATAAAAATATTGTTATTTTTGCGATTATTATTTCCATAGTTAATTAATTTAATACATATCCTGAAGAGATGGGGGGGGGGGGTGTATAGTAGGGGAGAGGAGGGGAGTGAACAACGTCCTTGAGCTCACAGCATTGACTTGTAAGACTACCGTTGCACACACAAAGAATGATTGATAGTGATTGGCTGATTGGATATACACGACCAACAAGCTCGATAATGTGTAAAACAGTAACTAAGCCTATCGGCCCACTCTGCTCCTTAAAGCCCCGCCCATTTTAAGTACCCTGTCAATAAACGCGCGCAATAATTACGAGTTATGATCGTCGCTATTAATTACTTAATTAATGCTATGCCGTGAGCCAAGAGAAAATCAATTCATCAACATGTAAGTAAGGTTGACGTCAGAATCGAGAGGAGTGAAGATATTTATGATCTGCTACGAGTGTAGGATGTGAAGAATGCAAAGCACAGCACACGTGTTAAAACATTTGTGTCACAATCTGCAACACGACCAGGATGTAGAGACGATGTTTACTTCAGATAAGCGCGAAAACAAAACATGTCAATAATGTCGACTACGCCACTGTTGCAGCTTTGTGCCACTAATCTAGCCTTAAAAATATTAATAACTATAATTTTAAATAAATCACTTATCAAATCTCCTAAGTTGTTTATTTCTTTGAACGTTTGAATAACAAGTCGTAAATAGTTCAATTTTGGTTACAATTTGACGAAAATTAAAACCGTCTAAAAATGTCAAATGACGCAAAACACCACAACGAAGCCACGAACAAAATAAAAATAACGACAGGAACAAAATTCTTATTCTTAGTAAAAATAATGCAAGTAATCTGTCATCAGGTCTATACGTAACTTTGAATGAATATACTTGTTCGGATTTATTTGACGAGAAAAACCCGGCAACGTCATTAATTATACATCAAATGAGATCCCCACCCCCCCCCCATAATCATTACGTAACAACCACAACAAAAACATCGTCCTCCCACGTTAAAAAAAAAAAAAAAAAAGTGCCCTTTAATAATACGTATAGCAGCTATATATAATAAAAATTTTCCCCGTTACGCAATCTATTAGAAGAAGTAAATAAAATACGACCTAAAAAGTGTTTTACATCCGCGTCCAACAAGTATTGATGAAGATAACAACAACTTTCATCTAATGTAACATTAACGACCGAGTCCTATTGTTAGCCGGGTAATCAGTCACAGACCTACGCGTACTGGGTTCGTGGTGACATCACAGGCTATCTGCGAATACACGGCAACACTTCCGTGCTTATTTTATATATCTTTTTTCAGTTCCCCCCATGAATAAATCATCAGGGGGTTAAGATCACTTTGTTCGCACGTGCAGTGCAGCTATAGTAACGCTGCTACATAGAGGCAGGTTGAGGTTATCGCGTGCTGTAAAACAGGGGTCCGCTCGTAACTAACCAATCTACAGGCTGTTGTACCAATTCAGAGTCTGAGGGTCGTATGCATAGTCGTTCCTCACGTGCTCCTCAACTCAGTCTCCTCAGTTCCCCAGTTCAACTCAGTTTCCTATCTTTCCAACCACCAATCACAGAGCAGCATTGCCATGTGGACTGCTCTGTGATTGGTATTTGGGAAAGGCTGAGTTGAGGAGCACGTGAGGAACGACTATGCATTTGAAGCTGAGAGTCGAAACGAACTGTGTGGGGTTTATACACCAGTCTCGTAGCTGTGGTTGTTGCCATAACATGGGACCTGGGTTTAATTACTGTACAGGTCTACCATGACGCGTCCAGAGACTGGGTTCGATACCTGTCTCCCGTCGTCCTGGGTTCCTGGGATGTATTGTATGTGTATTGTTATTGTGTAATGTTGTTATTTGTTTTGTTTGGTGGTCACGCCTATTGGCATAAAATGCTGTAGTGTCCATGTCTGTAAATAAATAAATAAATAAATAAATACAGAAATAAATTACAGTGACACCATCATGGTCGAGGCTTGAATCATGAGGCTACGGGTCTGTGTTCAACCCCCTCCCCCCCTTACAGACTTCCAGATACCGTCTTATACCACGCTCAGAACCTAGAGTCAAACCCGTGTCTCTAGAGTAAATGCAAGAATGTTTATTTATCTAACATGCTCACAGTTGAATATTTATTTAGACGAGTGTCATCCAAACATGCTCGCAAAACGTGTTCACCTCAATAGGAAGAATTCTTACCCAATAAAACTCACTCATACACCTTTAATGTCACTTGGAAAATATCCTCTCTTGTCACCTAACAACATGACTGTTATTCAAAACAAAAAAACATTAACACATGAAATATAGATTTTGTGGCTTATTTTGTATTCTGTCTCGGTCCACCTGACCCCCCCCCCCCCCTCCTCCTCACGCAATGCGATTGCATATATTGAAATTAACACGATTTGTCATGCAGATAATAATATACGGCGGTGCCAACTGAAATGACTCAACCCCTAGTCAAACAATTATTTCGCACGTCAATTTGGTACTTTGCGAGAAATGCTCGGAATCGCACGAGTTAAAACGGCGTCGTACAGTGTTTCCTCGAAGCCAACAGGAAAACGAGCAACAAGTGTAAACGTTGAAGTGCGCAGATAACGAAGAGAAAATATTTATCTGCAAGCTTGTTTGCTGATAGACACAACCTGATGAAAGTTGCTAATTACTCTTGTTTTTTTCTAAATGCCCTTTATCAAATAGCATGTATGTCTGTAAACAGGAGAGGTATAGGAGGAAATGCGAGGGCGTCGATTAAAAGCAAGTTCTACAACAGTAAACAAGCTATACAATTATAGAGTATAATTAGAAGGAACGAAAAAAAAGTAAATAGTAATTCTCTTACCAAAGATTATGCTGAATCAGCACCCTAGTATTGCTTGCCAATACAGTGAAAAAGTACCATAATATAATAAGGACTGTTAGTAGAACTCAATCTCAGCGTCTCAGCGATCGCTTTATGACCCTTCAGCCAGGATTGCCGCCAGTTTGTTATTTCAGATAACTCCCACGTTTCGATGCCCGAGAGCCGAGAGCCTATCATAACAAGGGACACATGTTTTCAGGCGGTTCACCCTTTCGAGATGTATAAAGCTGTTCATAAGCAACCTTACCGATCATTTCATCATACAGAGTCTAGTAGTGATTTGTGGAACCAACCATGTGAGCCCCAATTTGAAATACCAATCGTAAGTTATATGACGAACGCATTTGTAAGGTTATTTCAGCTTCTTTACAGTGACAACTTCTGCGCACTAAATTTGTCCAATATCGCTGATGAAATATAGCACAGAATATACCCTATTTAGAGCAGAAGAGCTATACGTTGTGGTAAAGAAATTATTTGTCCTATAGTGGACCCAAGATTACACCTGCTTTCGTCACATCCGGGGCAGTCGTAGCCAACCAGTGAACCACCCGAGACACACCTGCGCCAATACCGATCGCTGATTGGCTACGAACCAGTCGCCTGTGACGAAAGCATGTGCAAGGTAGTCTTGGGACAACTATAGTAGAGGCTGTCGGTAAAAATACGGCACCTGTCAACCATCAATGATGACGTCATAGATAATGTGCGAGTAGGGAGATGCAATGCGATACCGATTGACTGCACCCCACACGACGAGGGCGCGAGTATTTGAAGACCTACCGGAAGCCAGGGTCGGAAGTGTCGCGCTAAATGGAACCGGAACCGGAAGGGGAATCAGTCGGCCGCCTCCGCGCGTAGCTGAACAAACACCGACGAGATAAAGAGGATGACTTTCTGTGCAGCGACTTCCGAAGTCGGAAGTCGCCGGGAAGATGGTTTACTTTATATAACGCGTCGTAAAACATGACAGTGATGTATATATGCACCGCCTGCTCTTTATACATTACACGGCTACGTCATGTGCAAGTCCAGCTTTAGCGATTAGTAACGCGTATGATCACATTCACAGGATGCATGTACGCACTTCACCTTTTTTACTGTACTCCGAATTTTTTTTATTTCGCAGGTGGTCGGACTGTCTAATCACTGATTCATATGCTTCGTATTTGAAATATCAATCTTTGATTGGTTATCGCTCACTCGTCGATGGTGTTCGAAGCCTATACAGGGTTGGTTTAGTCACTTTAAATTAAAGTCCCCCACTGCAAATCAGTTTAGTTTCTGAGTGGGTAGACTCTAAATGTGAATTTATTTATTTATTTACATTCTTTCTAACACACCAACTGCTTTTGTATCTCCTCACCTTTATTTAGGGGGGTGGGGGGAGGACTTTGTGCGGTCTCAGTGATGAGTGTTTTAACCCATGCGCAAGTACTTTGTTCTTGTAAGTCGCACACCCGGGAAATATTAATCTTGTAAACTATGTTCGAGCATCGATAAATTCTATTAAAAAGAATTGCATGGTATCCAAAGTACTCAGTTTAAATGCAACAAAGAAAAATGCATATTTTACGAAGTCAATTCGAATGGAGACGACATTCAAGATTATATATTATTTATACGGGTTCTTGCTCACAATATAGGTTAGACGGTCATCAAGTGTCATGCAATAAAACTATGGACTAAAGAGGTGTATTATCATAACATAACGGTGAGTAGCGGTCAAGTATAATAGTTTCCAGGTCTTTCTTGAATGTTATGACAGATCCATTTTGAAACTGTTCACAATCTCTTGTATATAATGTATATATACACACACCATACTCTGCATAACTTCAATTCGTTTATCATGTAAATTTCTTGCAAACGAGCTAAACCCCTAAGTCACGATGATAAAGGAATGTATGCGTTACACGGCTAAAGAAAAATTAACTGCATTTCCTTGACAAGTTCTCAGTCACGACAGCAACACGGGTGTTGGTTGCGATCGAACCCGTGACCTCAGAGTGGTAAGTGACGACGCATGCGCACCAGCCACGAGTCATTAGGAATATTTCCCTTCGGGTTCGTATTCTTGGCGCGAATGATGATTGATGATTCGTAAAACACTCGAGATGATCCATCCACGTGGCGGTGATATTACAGCTGATAAAAGTGAGAGTGTAGGTTACTACGGTATCGATCTGAAATACTATACACCCCCTACTTGTTGTAAGGTAAGTGCTTCGCCGCGTGTATTAAATATGTATGCTCTCGATATGGTTTAGGTATCGATTTTTGTATCGTTCACCAATCTGATAGTTGCAAATGTAAAGGGTAGACGGCTGCATTGTGAGCAGTGTGGGCGTCACGAGAGCCCCCCCCCCCTCCCCCCCCCCCCCCCCCCCGCGGAATTCAGGAAGATTTTAAATTTAAACTTGCTGACACAAATATTTAATTCATAACCTCCATTTTATAGCTGCATAGTTGGTTAAAAGGCTCGGTTAAAGTTTCTGTGACGGGAATCGAAACCCAAACCTGCGAATTAGATTACCACGTGCTACCACCATCTTTGTTACACCTAGCCAACTCATTTCCTCCGAAGAAATTATATTATGTGACCGCAGATTATGATACAAATAGACTAATAGCTCACCAAACTGAAAAAAACTAAAACAAAAATTAAAAAATCATCTATTTCTAAACTGAAGCTTGCATCATATATTGAAAAGACATTTGATCAAAAACGTAACGTCCATAGTGGAGCTATTTCGTAGTAACCTAATATCAGATCAGGTCGTAACGTAAGACACATTTGTCTAGCTAGCACACTAATCAAAATGCATAACTCTGTTGTAAATGCACTCCCGGGTAGGACAGAGATATCCACAACGTACGTATAACATACGGATTAAGTTATCTAGCACACTCCGGTAGACCTAATCCCAGCCGGGTTAGTTCGAATAATGTAATTAGTTATTCTACGGTACGAAAGCTGGATTTGACTATATAAATTACTTTAGTTGAGAACACTGGCACACAGAGTACCAACAGTAAAGCAAGTAAAGAGTAAATTACGAAGTTCATGGTCATACATACAAGAAATTGGAGCATTTGCATTCGAGTTAGTTAGAAGTAAGTATTGTGTTTTACGACGTGCTTGACAGATATGTAACGAAAATCAGATCCACTGTACTTCGCCGAAGTCGTCGTAAGGGAATCGAAAAAAGGAGGCGTTGGAGGGTAGGGGGTTTTTAGGGGGCGTGAGGGGTTGGTGGTCGTTAGGATCGCAAACATAGCCGGCAAATAAGACAAAGAAGTGAAAAAGTAGTAATTGAAGACAAATTATGAAAATTATGAGATGAATAAGCAATTATACAAAGAGATTGACGAGAGGGATCTCTTTGCGGGCACCGGTCACCACGAGGAGGGACCCACCAGCTCATGGCCAAATACAAGACATATTGGAGCATTTGTATTCAAAAATGTTGGTTCAAAATCGTTTATCTTTTAAAGGATGGGATTCTGTACCCACACAGTCGACTTTCTCCTAGTGGACTTTCCGCTATAATACACTTGTTTTCTCGTGTCCCTAGCTTTAGCTGACTTTCTGCAGGCTGACTTTCCGTACCTACATGGTCTACCTGACTTTCCGAGGTCTTTAGCTGAGTTTCTGCAGGTCGACTTTACGGGTAGCCGGTTCAAGGCTTCCCACGTTTATGACACGAGTGCAGTGTTGCATTCCTGCAGTGTTTACCTCCAACAAACACAGGGATCTGGGTAAAACAGACAGGAGTTCTTTGTGCTCGCGATATCATCCCATGTAGGTTCTGCACCGTCGCGTGCCGCTAATTAATTGACAGACTTGTTGGGTAACTTTTAGTTACAACGTTCCTGACAAGGGAGGCTTTGATCATCGCGCAAGACAGCGCTATCGTCTGTTCTGTGGGTCATTGCAGTGCAACTTAGCACTTTATCATTCCTGTCAAAACTGTGGTTCGGTTATGGGCCGCCTTTTGATTCAAACCAAAACAAAACTATTATTGAATGAACTTTGCAGACATACAATTACTAACTAAAATTAAGTTGTTACGAGTTTGAATTGAATCTTTGCGAATCGCAGGTAAACTGCGACACTCTAGGAATCTGTATGTGTGAAACACAAACTTTTATAATAAATAATAATGCAAGTTGTCTACCATTGTATAATCTTCCTGTGGGTGCGAACTGTGATGTCAACATCGTAGCAAGTTCGATTACGTTTGTACTTCCGTGAAATGGAAGTGCATTATGGCATTCAAGACAAGGTAAGCATAACAGTAGGGCTAAAGATAATCCGATAACACTGTATTACAAAAAAATAATAATGATATTTTTTTGCTATTTCCTAACTTTGAAAATGTCAAATATGAACATTGCTGAACCGGTTCGAACCGAACCGTTATTTTTAATTTGGTCGAACCGAACCGAAAACCGAACCGAAATTAAAATATTTTCGGTTCGATCCCCTGGTTACGACAACATCCTATATTCTTCGTGGTCTGCTTCGGGGCCAATCAGCGAGCCCCAATTTTAAATACAGGTCTCTAATTGATCACGAGTCACTCTTCTATGACAAAGGCTTCTGTAAGGTTTCTTTGGGACTAGCGTGGAGATGAGTGTGAAGTAAAAGGACATCAACTTCTGGTCTCCCCATCTCACATTGACAAGGTACATATCTACCAATACATACATTTTCAGAGGCAATATTACAAACCTCATAAATTGACTATTATGGTGGGGAGGGGGGGGGGGGCAGTCATTGCTGTTTTATTTTCAACTGTAAGGGCCGATTTTGTCACCCAATTCGTCCCTGCCTCGAAGGTTGAGATCTACTATAACCAACCGTATGGAGCCCGGACGGGTTCGAATCCCTCTCATCCATAATTCACTCATAGCGTAGCTGCACTCATAGAGAGAGACAGACATAACCGAACTACAGTGTACCAGTCTGCCATGCTGTATCGGGCTATGCAAGCGGTATGTATGGGATACGTGCGAGGAATAGGTTACCATAATGAAGCACGGTGGTATGACCGCCACGGTAGTCGGAAACGCGGGTTGCGACGTGACGGTTAGAAGGAAATGGTACTTTGATATTGTCGAGGAATTTCATGCACAATCAGAGACGAAATGCAAACAGTGGCGCACTAAAGAGTAGGGGAAGTGTGACTGATTTCCCATATGCACTGCAGGTAGGCCTATGTGTGCATACACACGCCTGTTTTCAACGTAAGACAGGTCAAGGGGTGGCTCGTTAGCCACCAGTATTCTTGGGCATGGACCGATTTGCCATGACCAATCATGTTCTCTTCTAGTTCTTCTTGTTTCCTGCTTCTTCCCACTAGTTCACACTGTCTCCTTCTGTCCCCCCACAGCCTTCGTGCTTCTAATACTTCCCACGTAATATATAATATATTATTAATTTGATATATATTTTTTTTATAACACTATATTATTCAAATAATACATTATTCTCTCAAACAACTCTGGAGAAATTAGTTTTGATTTTCATTTTCTCGCTAGATATGTTTATGAAGTATAGTTGATCATGCAGACAAACGATCTGACTATAAGACTATAGACAAGACTATATATGTGTGCGTGGTACTAATGAGGGGGTCTTTAACCGAAAAGCTGACGTCAAGTGACAGGAAACGTTCCGTTCATCTCTAAAAGGCGGTGACTGCCTTATGTGGGCATGCAGCGCACCCCGGCCGAGCGTGTGACTGACCGGCTGTCATACGGTGTCACGTGACTTGTCTCTACAGCTGTAGCGTAGCTACCTGTAGCTCTATAGTCAGTAGCGTAGCCAGGGATATATTCAGGGACCAGGGGACAAAGATTATATATTTTCATGGAAATTAAAGAAAATTAAAAACGTTTTTGAAATAGCCAATTGTACACGCCATACATTACCATTGCATATTGATCACCTCATCAGATTTGTATGATTTTATCAGCCTTTTCAGACGGAAACACTGACAATAACTTTAAAATTTACATCCCAAAGCTCGCCCAAGGTGGATGGCTACATTATGCCGGTTAATATCCGAAGATATGAGACAAGTGTCTGTGTTGTTTCGTAATGTGCAGCCAAGCAACGTGACATCTCGGTTACATGTAATAACAAGCAAGCACTAATCCTAACACGTTACCCAGTATACAGCTATTGCAAAAGTTTGTGATAGTCTCTAGAATATGATACAATAACCGTTAGTAGCTGTATGAATGAAATGAACTCAACCCAGACAGATCGTGTATGGAATATTTTCCCACATCTAGACGAGTAAAAGTCAGTCAAAACACAAAACAACACTTTTCCGCTACTTCTGTTGATGAAACTCCCATGTATGTATATTGTATACAGCAGAAAGAAACTATAAACTGAAGTCTTACATTCCTTTCATCTAGAAAATACAACAACACAGAAGTTGCATTAGGACGCACAAATAACACAAGATCATTCATAGCCTAATTACTTCTATTTCCTCACGTGTATCGCAGTTAACATGAATGACCCCGTGGTGCTTGAAACACATAGGAAGCTGTTGGTTGTTGTTCTGCAATGATATAGAGGGAAAACAGTAACTAACATCAATTTGACATGCACTGGCAGTCGTTCAAAGCAATTTCACATTCCACTTGACTGTTTCCACGAAAATTTAAGTCATAAAAGAAAAAACTATTTTCGAAAGTTGGTAAGTCAACATTTTTGTTGTTTTGCGTTGGAGCTTTAACTTGCACGATTGTACATTAACGCGGAAAGAGGGGAGGGGGGGGGGGGATCTTTAAGAATAATGCCAGTCTGGCCCTCTTGACACACTACATTCCTCAACGGTCACTTCCATCAATTAACATTTTCTACAAAACGTTATAAAATAATTGATACAAATGTATTCAATTAACGTACCTATATGCTAGTATTTCAAAACATAAAACATTTCTTGTGAATAATATTATTAAATAACTACCAAATAAATGTAACAAGAGTGGGTTCATACGGTAAATGAAGATAAGATTTTACACATACTGAAACGCTATATATGTTAGGTAAACGGTACCTGATTTCAATTAGGCACATAAATGTAAACGATGTTCATTTTTCAGGCATCAAAACATCTAAGAACGTCTCCAAGATATGGGAAACATGTCCTCTTAACGTCGATCCCTGCAGAGACATTTTTTCCTTTAAATTTCACAAGCGTTGACATAAACGACACATTTATCCAATTTTCAGAGTTAAAAGCCACCGACCTAAAACGGTATCAAGCCCTGTGACCTCTAGCAGTGTAAGTGGAAGCCATGCAAGCCAAGAGCATCGAGCCATGTATGTCATGTGGGGTATAAGTTACGTCCGTAGCGCCTCTACTTCAAACGGTGCTGAGTGAAAAGGTCAGGCAACCGTGACACTGTGATGAAATATCATAAGTCTTGAAGATGTTATAGTACTTCTGTCGGTAATTACATACTTTACTGTAGTTGCACTCGATACCATATATGCTAATCGATACATTCAACGATGACATACGATTAATAATATCGATTGACATTACAGTTGATTAATCTTATATGCATATAGCGCACAGTTTTTTTTTTTAAACGGCTTTCTGAAAACGTGTTTACTGTTTGGGAGTGAAGTGAAGTACGCCAACTTATCTCGCCAATAAACTATAAAAGATAGATATCTACAACTGATACTACCCACTCTATTAACATATCGATGCCAACGGTACATATGCAACAATGTATCATTTATTTTTATATGAAAGATGGAAGAAAGGAATACCGAACCACAATACCTCTATCGATTCTTCGAGGCAACATTAGTTCACGTAAACAACACAATGAAAGTACAATATCACGAGATGTGTTTAATGAAAGCTCGAAAAGATTCAAAACAAAAACGTTAATATGTAAACACTAGGAGAACTCAAAACCTGTTTAAAATGTTCCTACTCGAAATATAAAATGTAGTAAAACAATATAATATGTCTAGGTTGATGTAATAACAATACATTTATTTTATTGTTGCATATTTTGCGCCAAAACCCACGCCAATCAGTGAATACATTCCTCACCGCAGTAGTTCGTTATCGGTCTTGGGGCTCAGAAGACCAGAGCCCCCCGTATTACAGCAAAAGACCGCGCATGCGCCCTCGATGTCCGGGCACAGCGCGATTGTGCCCCAGCATCACACTTCCCCACGTCCTTGCAGACGTGTCACCAATCCCTGCACGTGTTACGACCTCGTGTTCCAATGAACTACGCGTTGTTTACGTGTGTGAGGCCTCAACTCAACACTAACGACCGCCACTTGTCACTTGAAGTGAGAACATATTAAAATACCAACACGCCTGAGCCTTATAAGTAGGCTAACCATGTCAAATTGGCAGAGATGCCTGCCATGGTGATTCATGATAATCATGAAGTGATGCAAGAACATTCCTCGCATGGCGTTGTGGATGACAGACGTTACTCGTCTCAATTACCCTCGTTGATAGTCTTGTCTATCAAGCTGAACGTCATTATGTGTCTATCTTCCTTATGACGGGTCTGCAAGTCACGGTTTTCATGTATTTCATTAACTTACAGCTATTTTTTAAGGATTTAAATTGTAACTACAGATAGCTCGAAAAGCGTGTTCGTATCTTCAAAATGACAATCAATGTACACATTTTCAAAATAACGATATCTAGGCCTATTGATTACGTTTAGTGTCAAATTTGATCCAAACGTAATAGATTTTTTATTCTCTTCTTTGAGGATTATCGTATCTGTAGAGCTTGGTGAAACCTACAGCTTCGCATATGAATAATCTCAAAATTTTGAAGGCAAATGTAATTTTAAAGATACGAAACAAACACGTTAAATTTTCTCCCTTTTCGAGCATCTTTTAAAATACCCTATAGTAAGCAAAAATAAACCCACATATCCAACGTTGCAGCATCTTAAAGTTATTTAATTAATACTCTCACGAATTCGGCAAAAAATCAAGATTAATTATCAACCTGTCGCGTTGTTAATTATTCACCAGCCCCAACATTCTTGAACTAGCAGAGTAACACCTGGCACGAGTACGGAGTACAAGAGTACAGAGTAAGTAACTCAACCTGTCGCTGAGAATAGGTGACAAGGTATTAGCATTACAGAGATCCAGAGCCTTATGAGGGAGTCCCAAGGAGACATGCCGCAGTACTCGCGTGGCATACATACAAACAAACAACAACACACCGACGAAATGACTTTGATCTCTTAAACGTGTCCAGACAACTTTTTAGATTTCCTTTGTTTTCATTGTTTTAGTTTAGCAGCGTACTGGTTAATAGCAGCACTACTCTGACGTACAAGAACAGCTTGCAATAGCTAAATATAAAGCTTGCAATAAAGAAAGATTATTTTTGTTATTAGGTACCTTTTTTTTTTTAGGTTGATTGTGCTTTCAACGTGACTATGAATAGATTTAAAATGTGATGTACAATGTACTTGTACAATATAAAGCTTGCATTAAAGAAAAATTATTTTTGTTAATAGGTACCTTTTTTAAAAGTTGATTGCGCTTTCAACATGACTATGAATCGATTTCAAATGTGATGTGCATGTACTGTGTACTTGTGAACAAAAACGGTTGTAGTATCTTTAATGTTCGTGCAATTAGGCTATAAAATCCCCTTAACAAGTGGCCGGATTTAAATATTCAATAGGCCTACATTTTATAATAAAAAATAGTCTAGTCTGAAAGCCGATATTAAAGTGTATATTATTTTAGTTCGTGGGTAAACATACTCGGCTCGTTCGTGCAGATAATGAACAGAACAATATTATGTTTACCTGAACTGAAATACCTGCGGCTTCTAAACAAGATAGAACATACAATAGTGAGTTCCATGTATCCTACCCTATCATAACACTAACGTTGTGTAAATGAAACGATACATAAACACACTTATGCCCGTGAGTTTGAAGCGATAACCCCGAGGTATGTTGTCTTTGTATAACTTATTCTCTCACTTCGAACTATCACATCAGACAACGAGACGGAAAAACTTAGTCTCAAACATACAATAATTACCTATTCTAAACTATGTACTTAAGAAACGTACTTAGCACTTCACCTTAAAAAAACGATAGCACAAGGACTTGAGATAAATACATATTAAAGTACGGGATACTTAAGTGCAAAGTGTTGACACTAGACAGCATTAAGTTAATCATCACGCTGGAATGTCTAAAGAGAAAGGTGCAATATACACGTATAAACTTTGTCCCGGGCAAAACTGAGAACGCTGCAGGGCATTTGTTTCATTGCATTTATAATAAGTTGTTTGTACAGCCCGAGTGCAACCGCAGTTTCCTTTAAATTGTTGGGTCCGAATTGTCAAAAAGTAATCGATTGTTTGTTGTGTGGACGCCTTTTAATTGACTGGATGTTGTGTTTCCATGAAATGTGCTTCTTAAAATTTAACTTCTGTTATGGCTTGTGGTGATGAATTCAGAGATTTGTCTCATGTTTGTGCTAGCCAGGTAGTGGGGGTGTACATCATTTGTAAAATGCCAAGATCGACTGATTTTCTTGTTCCCAACTAAGCCAAGGACGCACTATAGAAAAATAATTCTTCTTTCCATACCTTTATATCGTGACTTAATTTTTGTCTAAGTCAAGCAACTCTTTAACACGTCTATTAGCTGCCTAGTAACCTATATACCTTATAAGCACGAACCGCTTGCAAGGATCGTAATCGTGTGTTTTAAAGCGAGCTATCGATCGATGATGAGTCAGACATATCGTCATGTCATTGTGTTCCGCCAGACACAGATTCAAAATTGGCGCCAATGTTTGTTTCTCAATCTACGGTGCGTTGAGATAAACGTTTTACTCGCGTACTTTCTAGTATTGTCTATACATTCCAATTCAACAGTGCAATGAGAAGTTATGTATTAAACTAGCAGCTCTGAACGTGTGAGATTATAGCACATATACGAACGTAGTATTTTTTTCTTTTTTTAAAGAGAAATTTAACCAACATTTCCTCAAAAAGCAATATTTCAGTTTTTATAGTTTCCAGACAAAGAAAATGTTAACATCTATGAACACAATCAACCACATTTACAGTAAATGTCGCAACGTTGGAGCGTAGTAAACGTGAATGTCACAACACTGTTGCATGTATATACGCTTATGTTATGTTAATTTCGCATTTGCGGTAACCCGCACGTGTACGTAAAGCGTTACGTTACGCATACGTTATGCGTTACACTTAGTGCGAGTTACTCGTTGGATGTGTCGCAAGCGAAGCTGCCAGGTTTATGTTAAGTTGTTAGTGGCGTGGGGACTCTGGTTCGAATCCCACGTCGAGCAGATAAATCCGTCCAATTACTGGAGGTCTTCATTATAGTCATTGCATCTCAGTGTGGACGTTGAGCCGGCTGGACCAAGGAACCTGGGTTCAAGTCCAAGACAAGCCCCAAGTCCTTCTCCAACTAACAGGGTTCACGGAACCTCCACCAGGTGATTTAGAGAGGTCCTTGTACCTTCCCAAACACTGCAGTTGTTACATTCTGACAAGAGTCGGTACAGGATAATTATCCCATGTTGATAACTTCTTTATCGACTTTGATATTGGTTTTTATTATCTCATAATATCATGACTCCACGTGGCCGTGTTTTGTTTCGTACATACATTGGATATACATACACCAATCAAAGAAAGATACAACAATGGAGTTTCCTATAGTAACTCATTGTTTGTCCAACCTAAATGAATGTGTTATCCCACAGCCCCCTCAACCATAACTGTGGTAGATTCTCTGACATCAAGGCGGCAGTGTGTATCATCTCATGTCACCATGACGGTGTGTTGCCTCGTGTGTGTGGCCAACACTTGATAAACTGTATGCAGCATATACACAACCATCCATCTCGGTGATCATTGAAAGCCAAGCTTTATGTGGGTAATGGATTGCCGAGGAAATAGAATATTATACCAGCATAATGGATTTATATAGAGTTCTCCTTTGGAATCATAGAGAAGTGGCCGATTAGGTTAGCTGCCATACTCCAGCCGTCGGGCGGCGCGTTTGACGCTATCTGTCATTTGAAATTAACAGATTAATTAGAGAGTGGCCTAACCGAAATGGACTCTGTTGGAGAAAGTGCGCTATATCACTCTTCAAGTGGTTTGGAATAATCCAAGTGGCTTTGCCTTCAAGTATTTGCAAAGCACTTGGACAACAATGATTCTATTTAGTTTGTTGATTTTGCTTGTCCCTAGCAACTGCATAGTAACCATTACACAAGATGAAGAGATTGTTCTCATGAAGTTAATTGTTTTAATAAAATAACTTTACGTGTTATTTAAAAGCAGTTTTCATCAGTTTATTTCATCAGGTTATGGGCCCAGCACGGTTACAGTGCGCATAATATTAGTTTTGGTTATAAGAACTAGGAGGCTCTTGTGGTGAGTACTAAATACAAGTTTTTTAATTTCCTGTAAGTAGGCCTAGACCTACTAGGCTTTAGTAGACATGGCTAAAGCAGGTGATCAGGTGATCACAAAGTTGAACAGTTCTAATTATCAACTTTGGAAATTAAAATTAAAAGTAGTGCTCATGAGGGATGGCTTATGGGAAGTAGTGAGTCAGCCCAAGCCTGAGCCTGAACCCAATGACTGGGATAAACGCGAGTGCAAGGCCATTGCAGCCATATGTCTCACTGTGGAGGATGACCAATTGTTACACCTCGCACAGCTTGAGACGGCACGGAGCATGTGGATAACACTGCAAAGGTTGCATGAGCGCTCTACTATCGGGAGCCGGCTGTACCTCATGCGGAAGCTGTATGGCATGAGGTTCACCCAAGGCACCATGCAGGCACACCTCAATTCTATGTTGGAGGTTGTGGGGCAACTGCGTGGTATGGGGAAGAAGGTCGAGGATGATGACTTGGTAGCCGTTATGTTGTGTAGTTTACCAGAATCCTATTCCACGCTAGTCACAGCGTTGGAGGGGAGAGACGAGAGAGATTTAAATATCGAATACGTCTCCGGTAAGTTGGTCGACGAGTACCAACGTCGTATCGAGTCGACGCGGGACCAGCGCGACAACGAGGTAGCACTCCAGACAACTTCTTACGCGCAGAAAGAGGGGAGTTCATCCGGCAAGTCAGGTAGGCCTAAGCCTAAGGAGGAACGCCAGTGTTTCTTTTGTAAAAAGAAAGGTCATCTGAAGGCTGACTGTTATAAATATAAAACCCACATAAGCAAAACTAAGGAGAAGGCTAACTGCACGGTGGGCAGTCAGGATGTTGGCAGCAGCGCTGCACCGCAGCACTCCTTCGCCGTATCCAATACTGCACACAGGCATCAAGGTAAGGGTTACTACTGGTATGTTGACTCCGGAGCTACGAGCCACATGACAAGCAACAAACAGTTTTTCACAGCGTTGCAGGATGTAAAGACCCAGGTTTACCTAGCAGACAACTCTACGATCTCTGCAGAAGGCATCGGTAGCGGTTGGTTGACGTGCAGCTTGCCAAACGGTAAGGTGGAACAAATATACCTTAAGGATGTTCTGTACGTTCCAGAACTTGATGGCGGGCTGTTATCGGTTCAATGTGCAACTCGTAGTGGGTACAAGGTGACGTTCGAGGGCGCCACGTGCAAGATAATCTACAAGACGGCCGCAATAGCAATAGCTGAACTGGACGGGACACTATTTAGGCTGAAGTGCAAGACAGGCAACGAAGCAGCGTTGAGTGCACGCAGTGAAGAGTGCATGCACCGATGGCACCGTCGCTTGGGTCATCGGGACCCAGCTGCGATTAAGAAGCTGTTGACAGAGGGACTAGCTCTAGGCATCCACATTGGTAAATGTGATGCACAGGTGGACTGTGACTGCTGCATTAAGGGGAAGTTAGCTGAACTGCCATTCCCAACTAGCGAGACCAGAGCCACCAGGCCAAGTGAATTAGTGCATAGCGACGTCTGTGGACCAATGCCTACCACAACGCCAAGCGGTAATCGGTACATGATTACGTTTGTTGACGATTACTCACGTTTCACGTTCGTTCGTCTGCTGAAGTCCAAGGATGAAGCAGCAGATGTTGTAAAAGAGTACGTTGCTATGGTTCGAACTAAGTACGGACACAGGCCCACTATGTTTCGTACTGACAATGGAAAAGAGTACGTCAACAAGGATCTAAAGAATTTCTTTAAAAATGAGGGAATTCAGCACCAGTTTACGGTGCCGTACACACCTCAGCAAAATGGTGTGGCAGAAAGAAAGAATCGCTCTTTAGTTGAGATGGCAAAATGCATGTTATTGGATGCTGAACTTGCTGAGAGATTTTGGGGAGAAGCAGTGTGCGCTGCGGCGTACCTTCAAAATCGTCTACCGAGTCGAAGTGTAGACAAGACACCAAGCGAACTTTGGGATGGTATCAAGCCCGACATAAGTCACATCAGAGTTTTTGGGTCCAAAGTATATTCGCTTGTCCCAAAACAAAAACGCAAGAAATGGGATGACAAGGCCATCCTGGGCGTGCTCATTGGTTATGACACCGCCACTAAAGGTTATCGCCTGTTGGATCCAAACACCAACAAGATATGGATAAGTCGTTCAGTACGCATCATCGAGAAGGACGACCCACACATTATTAAAGAAAACTGTGAAATTAGTTTTCAGCCAGAAGGGGTGGCGGATGAAAACTTCGTCAGCGTTCATGAAGACACTGAGGTGGACTCAGAGGAGGTTACTGAGTTGACTCGGCAAGAGCCTACAGCAACAGAAGTAACCGCCGGCGATCAGCAGATTGTTCCTCCACGACCACGTCGATCACAGAGACAAAACAAAGGGATTCCACCAAGGAAGCTTTCCTACAAGGTCAAAGTGGAACAAGTTCGTGAACCTTCGTCGTGGAAGCAAGTAATGGAGTTACCTGAACGTGAAAAGAAGATCTGGGTGTCGGCAGCTGAGGAGGAGATGTCATCTCTTATGGAACGTGGAGTGTGGCAGCTAGCTAAACTCCCTCCATGACGCTCAGCCATATCATCGAAGTGGGTATTCAAGGCAAAACTGGATGCCAAGGGTGAAGTACACACTTACAAAGCGCGGCTAGTGGCTAGAGGATTCTCGCAGCGCTATGGGGAGGACTACGACGAGACATTCGCGCCGGTAGTCAAGCATGAGACAGTACGCGTGCTATTGAGTGTGGCGGCCATTCGCCAACTTCATGTACGGCACCTTGATGTCAAATCAGCCTATCTAAATGGAGACCTAGAGGAGGAGCTGTATATGGAACAGCCCCCTGGTTTCGTGGAACCTGGTCTTGAGCATATGGTGTTGCGCTTAAAGCACAGCATTTATGGGCTAAAACAATCTGCTCGTGCATGGAACAAGAAGGCCACCGAAGCGTTGGCCAGCCTGGGTTTCGTGTCCGGAAAAGCAGATCCCTGTTTGTTTATGAAAAAGGAAGCTTCTGGTAGCACTACATACGTGCTCATATATGTAGATGATCTGCTGGTTGCAGGAGAATCTGCAGGTGTCGTGCTGGGTATTTTCACATGTCGTCGTTCATATTCGTGTGTTCATACTGAGTATGTTATTGATCCCGATAGAAAAATGTAAGAAAAGTGTAAGAAGATACAATAAATGACGTGATAGGTCATTCATATTCGTGTGTTCATACTGAGTATGTTATTGATCCCGATAGAAAAATGTAAGAAAAGTGTAAGAAGATACAATAAATGACGAGATAGGTCATTCATATTCGTGTGTTCATACTGAGTATGTTATTGATCCCGATAGAAAAATGTAAGAAAAGTGTAAGAAGATACAATAAATGACGAGATAGGTCATTCATATTCGTGTGTTCATACTGAGTATGTTATTGATCACGATAGGAAAATGTAAGAAAAGTGTAAGAAGATACAATAAATGACGTGATGGGGGTATCTAGGACGACCTGTTTCCAAAATGCCAACAGCAAAACTAGGTAGTAAACACGTTATTTCAAGTACATAACATTATCGGAAGACCATTTGGCAGTTCGTAAAAAACTACAGCTAGCTATACTAATCTTAAAATAGACGCCGAAATGAGCTGTTTTAGAGCGCGCCAGTGAGAGACGCCAGTTTCCCCGAAGACATCAAGACAAATGTGTGCCCCCCCCCCCCCCCCCCCTCCACGTGCATTTCGCGCCGTGTACGTAAAACATTATCGCCGCGAGATAACGGCGAACAGCTGTTGGATGCATCAGCGAGCGCTGTGTAAAGATAAGACAGACAAATAACGCTGCAACACTTGACGCATATGGCGCACCCGATGGTATTGAAGTGAAACCGGGTGGGTATTATACAGATTAGAGTGGAACGGATCCTCTTTGGATCGTGGAAACAATGGGGATTCAATTAACATGTGAGCTTGACAATCGTGCACGGTTTGAAACGAACTAGTGTGGAGAGGTTCAGTGTTAGGGTGTAGGTTAGATGTTGGGGATGGTAAATTTGTTTAGGGTTGTATTTGTACCCGACAGTAGGGTTGGAAACCTGCAGAAATGTATTTGAATCTTGCTACAGCTACGATCATGTATAAATAATGTAACTAGCAATGAGAACGCAAAACAATAAAGAAAAAGTGATAAACGAAAAATAAAAATGACGATGTGGTATCGTAAAAACGAAAAACTAGGTTAAAATGTCAAATATTTATAACGTTACAGAGAAAATAAGTAATTCATTGTAATTAATTTACAACAACCGTATTTATGAAATATTTTAGACTTTTTTTTACAAGTATAAAACAAAGTCTTGATGGTGTAGTGTTTGATTTGTGAGACTAAAACTTCGACACCCTACCACATACACCACACCCTTTATTCCAAGCCTACCAGACCAGCAAGGGCTGCAAGATGTCACCAAGAAGCAAGAAAACAGACCACAAGGGTCAGAGTTCTCCCGTCAGAATGCGCTGCCACCCCTTCCCAGCCCCGCCCACTTCTTTTTCTTCTCGTGACAGAAACAAATGTTGCACAGTGTATATACATACATTTTTTCTACATCGGAATTCCGTCTCCCTATCTCTGTGGAGTCTCGTGTTTTTCCACGCGAACTGATGCAAACCTCCTCGCTATATATTGTAAACACATGCGATGCGCCGCTTCTGCTGTTGTTGTTGTTTGCAGCGTGCTGGAATCCACTTGTGCATGAGGCGATGATAGCCAACCACCCCGATGAAAGTAGGGTGAGGGGCAGATGCAGCCGCACCCGGAAACGCACAAGACGACATGAATACGTTATTAAAGTTAATGATTTTAATCAGTGGCTGGTTTCCGTCCCTCGTCGCGTATATAACAGTTGTGCACTGCCGCCTAACCTTGCCAATGAACTCGAACACACCCACAGCCTTCTATACAGTTAGACGTAGAAGACTTCAACACCTTCTTTGGGGCGGTAAATTACTGGATATACAGGTTGAACAAGGAATTATCAAGTCTTCTGCTAAGATTGTGTGGGGCTTCCATTTGTAGCGATTAGGAGAGAAGCTTGTCGCGGTGTTTTACCTTGTAATGGGATTCGAACCCTGAGATGAAACTTCCAAAACCACAACACGAGTGTAATAAAGGGATAAGGAATACGGGAACTGTATCAAAAACAAGCCGTTGTGGACACTTCACTGAAACTTCTTTATAACAAAATCTCAGAGATTGTAATGTTTAAGAAGCTTATGGTATCTCAAAAACATTTTATTATGTAGATAAGTGTCTTATAAAGAAGTTTGACTGTGTACCAACGTTTCAGCAACGAAATCAATAATACCAACACAACTTTTGAGTCCAGCGTCTTCGCTTCTGTGGGGAAACGTTTCCTACACATCAACTTCAACACTTCAACTATCAACACCCATGCACTCGAATGACATATGGCAGACACACATCAGGCGACTCTTTGTCAGCAGATTGCGGCTTCGACTCCCGCTAACTGTAATCTTCACTGAAAGGGTGTTACGGAGGATGGATAAGCGCTGACTCTCGAAAACGGTACCACAGCAGTTGTTCAAAGAAGTTGATCACGTGACTTAATAACGTGCCGTGTTTATTTCCAAGAACACCGAGTTATGTGATGAGGTATAAAACAATCATGCTAGGTAAAAAAACATCTCTGGGAAGTAGACAAGAGGACTGAAGAAGCGCCAGACACTGACCACGGTATATAAAATTACAATCACAAATTTTGACATCGTCAACGGAATTATCTACCCAAATAAGGTGTTATGACGTCATTGTATTGTCTGAGTTGAGTTAGCAGTAAAACGTGCGTGTCGTGGTTGAGGTATTAAACGTGCACGCACAATAACGCACGCATGTCAACATACATCCACACCCCACTCCCTGTCTGTAGGACCATGTTGGGTATAGCGTATTGTGTGAACTCAACCCTAGACATAACATAATTCTTGTGGCGCAATAGTTTACACGCAGGAAGTTACGTTTACGTTTAGGTTACGCTTGAGCACGTGTATCGAGTTTTACCACCGAATAAGCGGTAATACGCGTGACTAATTCGGGAGGTCGCCGGTACGATTCCGACCACTGGTTATTCTGTAAGTTATTTATTAGATTTTCCACATTCAAAAGAAGAGATTGAGCCCTCGGACATATTTTTTTCCAAACATTTTAACAAATCTACATACAGCTTGAAGAGGGGTACATCAGGTATGCTGGTGTGCACCAAACAATTTGATTGTGATTATAAATAAAGTATAACCAGGAAAGTTGATGGAACACGATAAGATAACAAATCTCTCTATTTCACAGACCACGAGAGCTCTTTTCAAAATCATTCAAATTTTTCTTAACTGATTTTCAAAATGTGAGGTGCCAAAAATAATAATCACACACACTATACAGTAATCATTCGCGGTTTTCCCACGTATATTATTACACAAATGAAATAAAATACATGCATTGAGTTTCACCGGTTGTTTCACCTTTTGCTCCTCTTCTTCCGTATTGTTTCATCACGTGACATCAGTGTACTTGTTCTTATGCCACATGCAATGCAAGACTTCAATGACCATATTATATACTGAAGGCTGCTCAAAAGCTGAACAATTAGTTATGAATATGGATATTATATACAAAGTATGTGGAATTTAGAACGGGTACAAGATGTGTGAAGTATGCGTCGAAGATATTGTTGCTCATAAGATTGAGTATATAGATTCGAGACGTATGGAAACAAGAGACATGGATTCGAGTCCAGCACAAGAAAGTTTGTTGTTTGTTGGGGTTTTATCTCAAAGATGTTGTATTTTTCAATTTAACAATTTCTTTGGTAATAAAATGTCAGAATGGGTTCATGCAAAACGTTTTCCAATGCAAATCAAAGAAGTTTTCGATTGCGCGACAATATCTAATCATTATAATTTAATTTGACAGTTCTTCAGACGATGAAATGACACTCGACTTTCGATAAGTCGATTCATTATTATTCTAATGAGATTCTCAGCTTAGATTTCGTTAGATCTCGTCAGCCCTGTCACTATGAATTCATTAGTAACGTAAATATGGCAACCTCGCGTCGCAACATTCTCAGACAGATTGATTTAAAAACCGATCATACCTCATAACTATTCAAAACATGTTTTTAAACTACCTTATGACATTCAATACGATGTGACTCTTGGTTCCGAACTACCGCGGATATCGATGGCTAACCGGAAGTGCGTGATATCCACGAGGCGGGTCTCGGACCCAGACTTCCGGTTCCCATAATGTCCAATTAATGTCCCTGAGTAGGATGGCCGATAAGGGAACATCTTCACAGGGGAATTCCTCCTCATCGATCATCCCAATACCTTCCCATGCATCGTTATATGTCTACCTGTTCGTCCTGTGAGACGATCGCGTACACACCCCTTACGGTAGTTACACCTTGCAGTTGGCCTTATGCTCGACAGCAGTGGCGAGCTGGGGAGGAGGGGGGAGAGCTACAACTCCCCTCCTAAATGATTGTCTACATTGAATGAATGATAAATGCTCATTAATAAACCTAATCATTTAGATATAGAACACATTAAAGAAAGTTAGTAATCGTATTTAGCGCCTAAATAAAAATTACATCCTGAAAAAACTGGTGAAATTATCCCATCATCACCAGGAAACCTGTACTCTGAAAAACTACAAATCAAAGAAAACTTGCCTGCGGCGCTGTTCTGTCCCCCGTCCCCCCCCCCCTCCCCCACATTGCTTCGAGCACTGAGCTGGAACCGCCCACTCCCACAAATATATCCCTGGCTACACAACTGCTCGACAGGGGTGCATTGAGTTTTGTTTACAGTGGGCAGCATCCGACTCTCTCTCACTCATGCACAATATCATAAACTAAGTACGACTTGCCATATGGAGACGCAATTATCTACAGACAGGTAATATCAAGATTTATGTGAGGTAGTTTTATGACAGTAGCAATTTGACTTTCTACTTTCTCGGCTTTCATGTGGGCACTAATAACTCCACTGATGTGCTTTAGCTAACGTATAACTAACTTCATATTCCCCCTCCTTCAACCCCCACCCACACTTAATTAGAAACACTACGTGGGTAAGCTACTTAAAACGCCAGCTTGGTCATCTTTCGAGTCACCTGTGGGACGCTGGTAGTGTCATGCTATCATGCCCATCGTTTTATAATATATACATAAAACTTTAATCCCCAAAATCAACATAAGCTCAAATTGCAATTTATATAAACCCTCACTAATCAAACCTACACGACTGTAGAAAAACCTGTATATGAAGCTAACTGTTGATTAGGTTCATAATTTTTTCAAGATTAGTAACGGTTGGTAAAAAAAACAAAGTAGTAACAGAAGTGCATGGAGAGTATAATTATTCGGAATATATTAAGTAGTAGAACAACATGGTTTAATTATATGTCTGCAAATAAAATGTCTAGCCTCGAATAATATCATAGCCGAATGCACACAAGGAACGTGGATCGTCAAGGTCGCAATCATCATCAAGACTGTTCAAAGAAGATACATCTGCGTGGAGAGGGGGGAGTGGGAGTGGTTCGGCCTTCCTAGTACAGTAGAGCTCACTTTTAGGAAGTATTAACTGACCTACGCAATAGCCCAGAGCAACGCGAACCGGATACATATTATTCAACTTAATAATCATTCACACTAAATTCAACAAGTGAGTAATGGGTAACGCACGCTGATGAAATTCCTTCAGTGGGCCGTGTTTTTGTGGTCCGCACCCCGGTTGTGGTACCAGGCCCCACATGTGTGAGGGTACTCAAAGCGCCGACGTCGGCCGAGTCATTAGGAGAGAGGGTTGGTCCAGGGTATAGGGCGGCGTCGTAAAACACACAACACGCCAGACCTACACGTGGAGGGAAGAGGGCAGAGTGGCCACTTCGGTATCTGTTTTCTATTTGTTGAGGAAAACAGGCATCGGACGCCAAATACCAACCGAAATCTTCGTTGTTCATATTTGGAGTGGTAGATTTTGCCGCTAAGTAAATTAGGTCCAGTCTTACAATGTCCCAATAACTACTTATTCGTCGAATAGCTTGTTTTCTCCATGGCAACCACCAATCAAAACCCTTGAAATCCTCCAAATAGCTTAATTGTTACAAACAACTTTCTTATTAGGAGATTGTAAGATCGACCCTAAATGTTATACCAAATTACTTGTATGAATACTGTTTGGTAGCAGGTTCATTGTATTTTGATGGTTTTTAGATGGAAAATGGTGCCCACGAGCAAAAATCAGCCACTCTCTCTCTCCATATGTAGATAGATGTATACTATACATCCGACACATCAAATTGTGGAGTTTGGGTCACACATGTCTCGTTCAACGTGCTAGAAACGTGGTCACCCAAATCATATTTTGCGTTTATAGGAGCACGTAGTGACCTTAAAGTTCAATTCAAATAGCTAAAAAAAAAAAGGGTTCAAATGTGGGAGTGTTATGTGTTTTATCGGTTAGCTTAGTCATATTCGATTGTATTTTATTTCAGTCTGTATCTGGTGTTAGATTACCGCCTGTTCGATGGTGCTCGATTACAATTGGGTGAATTGCAATTATAAAAATAGCCACTTGTCAGGTTTTGTTTCGGATAAACATTAACTATGAACCAATCAAAGAAAGCATTAACAGATATTACATAGCATAGAAACAGATTGCTTGTCTGTGTAAATGTATGTGTGCATGTCATAGCATCATAAATCATAATGTACGTTATTGCTTTGATTCTCTATAGGGTCTGTACTGCACCCATGGTCTACCGGTCTACCCTCTAAGCCTAAGGGTCTGGTCTACCCGTAATTATATTACCTATACTACAAGACCAATAAACGAAATCGTCAGCTCTAAGACTCTATCCTCACTATTTCATCTCTCAAATTGAAATTTCAAAACTACATAGTTTATTGCGACAAGTTTATGCGAAATAATGCGTTGCGATAAAGTATCACTTTACTCCAAACACTCCCGCATTGAAAATCGCTACACAAATGTCAATGCGAAAATGAAATATGCACACAATTTAAATATACAATTTTAGCAAGCAAACCACTTACTGAACGCCTTGTAGTTTCACTTTACTACAAAAAAAAAGTGAGAACTTTTTTCTATAAATTACTGGCTTGACGACAGCCATGTCTCATGTTAACTATAATTAATGTCTTGTTTATCTAGGTTTTTAGTCCCCGAAATAGTCTTTGCATCAGTGACACTATACCGCTTTCCTAAACATCACACATCAAGTAGTGTTATTTACATATGTTTCTCTGCTTGGCGGGATCATCAAAACTAGGGAGGGAGATTTCGCTTTTAGCGTCGCCAGCCCCGCTGATTACACATTAAGACACGCGCACGCACACGCACACGCACACGCACACACACACACGCACGCACACGCACACGCACACGCACACACACACACACGCACACGCACACGCACACGCACACGCATACGCACACGCACACGCACACGCACGCACACGCACATGCACTGATACCAGCATAGAGAGTAGTAATCGCCCGAAACAAGTCCACGGCCGAATACGGTCTAATAATCAGGTGACATTGTCTACCTAATTACGGTCGCAACACTTTTCTTTGTGAAAATTTATGTAAAACGTGAATCAAGTCACGTGATGTATGGATAGGCTAACTTTTCTTGGAGGCCTTCAGGCTCCGACGAGCCTGGGCAAGGTTGAGCTTAGACACTTGCTATCTACAGGTGTTCTACTGTAGATAAATCATAATAAATGAATGATTATAATATATATATATTGACGAGAAAAACTATGAATGCCTGATCGAGGTTACTTAAAGGCAGCACACGGGAACCTAATTAAGTTCGATCAAAAGCGTTGGTTGGTATTGTTATTATTATTATTGTTTAACTTCGATAACGACGTTTTATAACTGAATAGGATAGGGCATTAAATAAACAAATATTTAGAAAATATCATTCGCGTTTGGTACTTTTAATATTTAAGGTTTTCCCCGTTTTTTCGTCGGTATTATAAGGAAAACGCTGGGATTAATGTATAATGAGTGTCTCCAACTGAAAATTGTTTCTTAGAACTGAGTAGGTAGACAGATACCTTGTAAAACACATCAGGTGCAATACAAACAATCTACAGAACAGAAGGCACTCTTGCGAAAACATATATTTAATTTTAATTATACATGATGCCGCGATGCAAGTGGGCACGCAGGGTATCGAATAGTCCTTTGCAGTGGTGTAGTGCCAAATTTACCAGTACGTATACGCTTCAGCGGGAAGCTGGAGGGACACATCTTTCCAGACAAAAGAACATGGGGCGTTTGGGGGGCAGAGCCCCACAACAATGGCGCCGCAGGCGATTTAAAAAAAACAGGCTTTTTAGAGTGTGTTTTGAGCGTTTTAGATACCAATACCGGACTGAATGCACTCCCGAAATACTGCAGTTTTTGTAGTGCAAAACCAGAAAATCACCAAATTGGAACACTGACGAGAATTGTTCAGGAGTACGTTTGGGGGCTTGGGAAGTGGTTTGGCGACACACACGCCGCCCGTGGCCCGTATAGATATATCTGTTGACACAATTGACTGTTGATAATTGACACCGCAATATTTTTACCAAGCGAGGAAATTGTATCCCACTTGGTGTATTGGCGGGAAACGGTACTTTAAATTGAATATCAGCACTCTCAGATCCAGGGGTGGTCTTATAGGAATTGAGGCCTTGTTGCCAATTAAATGCCAGTGCCAGAGAGCACAATTTTACCAATAAAGAAAAGCTGACAATCGTGAATAATGTGTCCGTCATTCGAGGCATGTTACGACCGTATCATTGCGTATCACTCGTATCATAACCAAAACCAGTGTGTATACGAAAGTTTTTTAGCCGGACCAGTGCGTATACGGCGTATACGCCCGTATACGCACCACTACACCACTGGTCCTTTGTACGGACAGGTGGATTTCGGCAGGCAGACGAATTCGCAACCAACCACAAAATGTTACAATTGACCAATTTTCAGAAACAACACGCATCATTTGGCCGAGTGTTAAAATGGCAACATGTTGCGTTCATTAAGACTCGTAAAAAACGCCTAAAAAACGCAACATTTTTTGACGACGTTGAAATTTGTACCAAATTAAGGTCTAAGCAGTATTGGTGGACCAATTACATTTGAAGTGGTGTCCAGAAAACACAAATTCTTCTAACTAAACTTAAAACACATAAGACGTGATGCGTACAAATACGTACAAAGTGGGAAATATCACAAACACACAAGTATACAAAATCGGATCGTAATAAAATCCAACTTCGTTACGAATAATATGTAGATATATCATAAATAAAAGAACCACGAAATACAGACTCCCGTAAATACATAAATATATTGCCAAGACTGTGATTATTGGCACCCACTCACTCTCATACACAGAAGAAAGTGAAACAATTATAAATTGATTTAGACATTTAACTGACATAATAATTACCAACCTCTACATATTTTCTTAAAATGTATTCATTGTTGTGTTATACAACAAAGCATCGTATAACCTGGTAAATTTACATATGATTACAAGTAAAGTGCTTGATGCCATTCGTGTTAGGGGGGGGGGGGGGGGGTTAAGAGCTTCCCTCTTACACCACCACTACTTGACCGCATTTAAACTTTAAAGTACTTCTACGGTTGGATCATCGTGTCTTTTAGAAGGGGGGCGTGAGGGGGGTGGGGGAGAGAATATTGCATACTGCATAAACATATATTTTTAATGCGGATGTCTTTGTCGACGTAGATAGACAGAGTGCCATTTTCCACGGCTTTAATTGGCCGAGATCGCCATGTCTTAATTGATGTAAAACGAATGACGAGCAGAGCTCAAGTGGTGCGTATTGTAAGGACACCCACAGGACACCCACACACGTTATGCAACACTACAGTCGGCCACTCGTGTCAACCATTTGGACATTGTATATGATTTGGACATTGTTTATGAGTGTGTTAGGCCACAACATCCACGAACAATGATACCAGAACCAGTGATGTCAACTATGCACATGTTGTGTGTAAAACACAAAGAACTGGATTAAATATGTGTTCTGTTTCGCATTGTCCTCACCGCAATTAAATGGCAGTTAGATGAAGAGTAACCCTTTATTAAAGTTAAGTCCACAATCAAAAAAATGACGAAGTTCTGACCTAGTTCATACATACACACACATGTGTTAGTAAATGTTGTTCAAGATAAAGTAAGTAGGCCTACGCATTTCCCTTTTTTTCTTAACGAGAGTAAGAGAAACTGTACGGCAATCAAATATGAAAAGCAGACACCTTGGAATGGATCCAGATGCATATCCTAGCTAACTCATGTCACTATTTATAGCGTTCCTATGTATACATTGAATATACGCATACTGTGAAAGCCTAATTATATATAGTGCATAAACAGTATATAACTCACTCGAAAGCAATTAAATTGCTGGCAAACTACATTATTGCATTTACACGGTCAATCATTTTACATTGTTTTTCATAAAATGCATTATCCCATTCAATATTATACCAGTATGCAAATACATTGTGAATCTATAAGAGGTTATATTTTCAATTTCCCATTATGTGCGATTATATAATTGACGACTCTGTAAAGTTATGTACTTGCTCGATAGGATAGGTAATGGCTTGAACACGCACGGTACAAAAACAATGTAAGTGGACGCTCAGCATTTCTTGCCTATATAAGTAAGTTACAATTTACAACTCGTCTCTCAAAGTGCTAATTGGATTGGCTGCTAATAAAGTGGCCTTCCTAAGTGTCTGGTAATTATTATTACATTGCTGGGACGTAGTACATAACGCAACCGATATCGCATTACCAGTTACCACCTTGCTGAACAACATTTCAATTAGAAATAACTCGCTGCGTGTATTTATCTAGCTAATGGGTATGGAGGTAACCCAAGAACCGTTTTGTCGTGTGTGGGAGTGAGAGTGGGAGAGGGAGAGGGAGAGGGAGAAAGAGAGGGAGAGGGAGTAACACCTCGAGGGAGTGCAGTAATAGCGCAGGAACACAGGGTATAAGTGTTGAATATATGTTTTGCCCAGAAAAGTAAATGATGGGGTAGAAATACAAACATAATCATACAAAATACAATATACCGATAGAGATGGCTCATGACAATGATCCTAAATATGAAGACTGTGGGTTCGGATCAGCACCCGATGTTAAAAGATTTTTGTCCATGGTTTTCCTAACTTTAGTATTGATAAATATAACCATTCTACATTTTATGTGAACCTATATTACTTCTCGCATAGGCATTACTATACGAAATAAAAATAATAATATGATAATTTTCAGCGATTTCATTTTCATCTATGTGGAGGAACATTTAAAAGTACGTAAAATGCAAAGAAAATGAGATGGATCTAAAGACTCGAAGCTAAACGCTGTAACATCTCGATTATCTTATCACCGCGTTGTAAATTACGCTATACAGAAACTGACGCATACACATTTGTCATAAACCTCACTTTCTTAATTTTCTCCACGACAATCTGATTGAACTACAGAAATAAACGGGGAGAAACTTTACGAGACCTTCTAATACATATTATACTAAAGACTAAATTAGAGGGTGGTGCACTTGTGCTGGAATTATAGATAAAATACAAGATGAGGTTGTGTTAAGATTATGTAATAAAGATAACCATGTAAGATGGTTGTGTGTACTTAAATTATGTAAACACAATTCATGTTTATGACAACGACCAAGCTGTCACCCCTATAAGATTATCCTCCAGCCGACAACCATAGCAAGACGACAAATCCCACATTGTTTTGTAAAACTATAGAGTAGAATTTAAAAAAAAAACGTTTTCGAATTTAATAAATCTAAGTGGGAGTCATTGTGGGGGTAGATGCAATGGTGATTAATTAATATGTTAATAGGCATGCTCGCCTGTTTACGTGTGTAGGCGCGACCGGAGATATTTTATCTCATTGTTATGCCGGCGGTGTTGTAGTTGAACGCAAAGCTAAGTGGGCGGTGACTACGATAATAAATACTTGAGCTGGGGTTCGAACCCGATCCTAGTCCCCACCCTACTGTATAGTCGATATACAATTGGGTCAGAGGCTCATATCCCAGTAGGTAAACATTAATTTAATAATTTTGATTTACGAAAGGCTCAGATTGAAATTGGGGCTTAGCGGTTTCCATTTAATTCAACAAATACTAATCGAATCGATATTTAACTATCCACACTCAATCGTGACGTCAATCACTTATTCGCCTCGTACGACACGCAGAGCTACCGTGGGCAAATTAATAAATATTGTATTTATTGCATTTCCAACAGACCATTTTAAAAATTATCTAGTAATAATATGATTCTTATCACGGTCCTCTAAATCTTCAAGAACAACAATACACAACAATGAAAGACTAGTCTTCACATGATACATTAAGATTCATTGAAGCATACAATATTGTTGTGTATTGTTGTAGATGAAGACTTAAGAGGACTGTGATTGTAATCATACAAGGGGTCCTAGATAGTTTTAAGAATTATCTATTTAGCTTTATAATTGATTTTCAAATGAGTACAGTAATGTAAGTGCGGTTCGTGGGGGGGGGGGGGGGGGGGCAAAGAGTTACACAAAAACAAAAAAGTGATAGTATTCAACCTGTTAACAATCATCTTATCTTACCAGTATCATCAGACTCCTTATCCTCAGGACTATTGGCCCCCCTTAAACACGAATGAAAACTGCGACTGATCCTTTTATTGTTGCTCGTCGTACTCGTATCCAACGCCATTGTTGACATCGGTATAAGTCACACACAAACACGCACTCGCTCGACCTACACTGCACTCGCACGCACGCACGCACTGTCAACAACTACACTGGCGCACGAACAGAAACAAACATGTCACGTATATCCTTCGTAGCACGATGAATAAAATCCATTCACAACATGCGGAATCGATCGGTAATAAAAATGGTCACTATATGAAAATGTCCACCTTCGTGGAAACTAATATGGAACTCGTCGCGATGCACTCATAAGACACACAACACGGAAATCACCTGTCAATTAAATAGTGACGACCAATTACGAGTGAATATAAGTGAACAGATCCCGAGAAATGATTTCAATATACGATCTATCTATGGTTATCGATCTAGATCACTGAAATCACTCACTCACTCACGCGCCGGATGCGATGGAAATGAGAGAAAAAAAAGCAAAACACAAAACACCATCACGTTTAAAATTAGATCCAGTGGTGGATGAGATCCAAGTGTAGTCACTGAACGCGTGGTGATTTATTTTAGTGAGTAAAACTCAGTGTTGGTCGTTGAAGCGGCGCCGAGTATGACGAGAAGACATGACGTATTGTAGAGCGAGAGAGCAACACACCCGCACAGCTGTAGACACGCGTAGAGACTGACGAAAACTAGCGGCCCGCCGCTGTACGCGGTGGGAATAGCGCGCGATGTCTGGCCTAGCGCGCACGACAAGCGGGAGTAACATGGCGGTGGTGTAAATAGCGTCATACATTGGTGCGAATAGCGCGCGATGTCTGGCCTAGCGCGCACGACAAGCGGGAGTACCATGGCGGCGGTGTGAATAGCGTCATACATTGGTGCGAATAGCGCGCGATGTCTGGCCTAGCGCGCACGACAAGCGGGAGTAACATGGCGGAGGTGTAAATAGCGTCATACATTGGTGCGAATAGCGCGCGATGTCTGGCCTAGCGCGCACGACAAGCGGGAGTAACATGGCGGCGGTGTAAATAGCGTCATACATTGGTGCGAATAGACACACTATGAACGCATCAATGTATTGTGAACAAGCGGGAGTAACAAGGCGGTAGTGCGAATAGCGTCGTATATCGGTGCCAATAGGCCCACAATGAAGTCAACAATGCAATTTCTTTTTATTATTATTATTATTATTATTATTATTATTATTATTTTTTTTTTTTCTTTCTTCTCTTCTCTCATTTGCACCATCGGGCTCCTCTTGAGCCAAGACGATGCAAGAGTGCACCCTAGGGTGGCGGCCGAAAGATGGTGGTGACAATGTAGCTCATAGGCTGAGGACCTTGCGCACGATATTAGTTGTGCCGAGGATTGCAGCCTTCTGCATGACACGCACGTGCTTGTCCTTCAGCTGGAGCTTCTCTTTCTTTATTATTATTATTATTATTATTATTATTATTATTATTATTATTATTATTATTATTATTATTATTATTATTATTATTATTATTATTTTTATTTTTATTATAATTTTTTTGTGCTACAAACATTGTGCCTCCCATGCTTTCGCATAAATGCGAGCTCTTACTTTACTACGTTATTTTATCTCCAACTATCCTCTTTTTGATGAGCTTGGTGCTGTAGTAATGCCATTGATTAATGCATAGTAATATATTGACGGAAACGTAGGAACTAGGAAATATGTTTTGAGGGGAGGGGGGGGGGGGGGGGGAGATTGTTGTCCAGAGAGGCAAACTAACTTCAATTCCCCCCTTTGATGACATTGTGCGAGTTGGGAACATGCAATGTATGTAGTAAATATTTTAGCAAGTACTTATAAGTACGGCCATTGATTTGTGTGTATAGTCGGACTCGGAACGCGGAAGATATAAGAAAATTGCCCTCGTTTAACATGAATGAATGATTATCTGACTGAGTACAGTCTGAACCAGCAATTGGAGGTCCCACACTCGTGGCAACCCCTGTCCGTTGGAAATCCGCGGTTGCTATACGTAAATGTTTTACGCATTTATTTTTAATACTTGTAACAAAAGAATAACAATCATCCGCAGCAACCATGTGTGCTGGTCTGTTACACAAAGGGTCAACCATGAATACGGACCATGCAGGTCTATCATCATAAACAAAACCGTTCTTTGGAAAACTTCTTTGTTGCCATTTTTCAAGTAAAATTAAAGTTGCAATTAAAACTAAAAACCTTTTGAAACAAGTCTTCCATAAAGCGACCACTTTTTTGTCCTTGTTCTAAAAGAAAGAAGTAAAATTAAAAAAAAAAACGTTTTTTGAAAAGTAGTTGTTATTTGCAATTTTGTATAACGTTGCCTCCTCCCGCCAGGCTAAAAAAAGTTAAGAGGGGCAACGCCTCCCTCGTGACAGGCAGGGGTCCCCTACGTGAGGTGAATACTAGCCCACACGACACCCCGTAGCGATGACGTCACAGCCAGGCAACAACCAAGGTGGGATGAATTGTTTTTGCCCGGCAAGCGCCCACATTCAACGGCCAAGACAGACTCATAAATGATACAGACATGCAGATAAACCAAGACTTCGATATTTGCCATCGTGCATACATTACCATAAACACTGTATGCTGACGACGACAATTTTATACACATTTTATAAAAATCTTTATACCAATATTGTGTCACCTTGAAATGTGGAGGTGGATATTACGTAAGAGTGTTTGCTTAGAAAATAAACGTGATGTTCTACTTTGAGTTGTTGTCAAGACTTCAGATAGCGACGTCGGTAATGTAAATACCTACAATGGTCACTCATAACTGGCTTGAGTTGTTGTCAAGACTCTAGATAGCTACGTCGGTAATGTAAATACCTACAATGGTTGCACGTCTGTCAATCATAACTGGCTTGAGTTGTAGACGAGACTGACATATGTGAGCTCCCCCCCCCCCCCCCCCCCCCGCAGGACTTGAGACCATTATATTATACAGCATTCTTTAGTTTAGAGCATAGCCTAGTGCACGTGCACTTGGACAGGCAGTCTGAGGGGATCATGAAGCAAGACAATCCAACGGTTCTCAGACTTCAAATATAAGAAGTCTGCGGTGGATTATGCGGTTGGGGCACAAGTCATAAGCACATGGCGTTGAAGGTTCGATTCCTATATGTTTTTTTCTTTGAAAATAAATATCCTTCATCTTTAGGCTATCTATCACACCACATAGCATGATTGCAACAATAGAGACAGAAAGCAAGATTCATAATCATATAATTTAAAAAATAGTAATTGCAATGTGTCTTGTTTCGGTAAAACTTGAAATTTTCATCAATCAAAGTGCGATATAACAATTAAATTATAAAGTATAAAAACGGTACCTCATTTAATTGTAATTCGTCCTATTTCCTTGGGAATCCAACTGGGAATGGTGACAGAAAATAATGAACAAATCAAGAACGCAAGAGTATTCAATGTAAGATCTCTAAAAATAACGACTCGCAAGAATCGTTGTGAACGAGAATGTCGGGCAACAATGCATGCAAAGAACGGCACGAGGCTAATCGAGACGATGAATGAATTATACTCAATTTGTTGTTATTTATGGTTTCATTAAAATCTAAAATAAAGCCTGAAGGATCTTAGAGGGGAGTTCGTTTAATGACAAAACGACTAAGCCTTCACACAACGTCTTCAGAAGCCAACGACTATTTTATAGCGCGCAATTTAACTGCCACATATTTTTGTCTCAAGGCTACTTCCAACAACACTCGCATGCAAACTAGAGACGCCGATAAAATCTTTATTAGAACAATCAAACTCTGAGCAGTAATATACGATCAATATTCCAAGTGTAATAACATTACAAAGACAATGGTTTCTGTTTCATTTTTCTCTTCTCTTCTCTTCTCTTCTCTTTCTGTTCTTGTTTCGTGGTTGATGAGACGTAACGAATTGAAAATAATAACAATTGCGTCCGCGCAGCGAAAGTAAGTTATTAATCAAGTATATTATAATTAAGCGAAAGTGTTGAATAATTTGTTTGATGCGTTCACGAATAACACTCTTCTTATTGATAAGAGATTATATCCACAATGAGGAAGTAGAGACTCTTGAATAAATGCAACATCGTAGCTAAATTACGCCACCTTAAGCTCTCACGATGACTTATCTCAATGTTAAACACGATACAAGAATCAACATATTATTATGTAATTTTATAGCAGTTCCATTGTTTAAAAACGGTGGAAAATAAGTGGACACGATTAGAAACAATTTGTAATTTGAGAAGTATTTTTACATTCATTCTTGTGCAGTTGGCAAATTCTTTAATGCTCAACTGGTTCCACATTTAATAAGCTCACAATAATAAGAATAATTACATTTTGTAATAATAATAATTGTTTTGTAAGTACCGTTTAATTGTTATGGTTTATTAACATTTCATAAGATTATATGATGCGTAATTACTTGCTATCCATTGAGACAGCTGAAGGTTATTTCCTACTCCTACCGGAAGCTATATCGGTGTACCTCAAACTTCCGCCTGGAGATTTAGGGGACCTTAGTTTTATCGCTGAGAATTCTTGTGTTTTAGTTTGAGGGGGACGAGAGATGAGTGAGATTAAGAAAAGCCAAGAAAATTTTTTAAAAAAGTCACGCATAAACGAGGTATTTAAAATAATACAGTTTTCCTGTTGGTCGAAAGCAATTTTAATTCTAAAACAACGAGTTGTGCCCTAATTTTTGAGAGCCAAAAAACTTTTGTTAACTCTCAAAAGGATGAACATTTTATTGTGTGAGTTGACTCTATAGATATATAACTACTTAGTAAAGGTTTAAAATCCAGCCAAAAGGCTGTTCTTACTCAGCCATTGCGATAATAAAAGGTATTTTCATTCTGGGAAATTAAATCAATATGATGCAAAATCTACTCAGATATGAAGATAGTCTTTTCTTTCTAAATGGTACTTTTTACAAACACAAATTTTATTCAAAAACGAATGCTACAATTTGCTGTAGGACCATAAAAACTAAACATCATCCAAGCCTCAGCTAAATTACCACGAACTTAACTTGTTCACGAATGCGTTCAAATGGAAAAGAATTATAAACTAGATTGCCAAACATTACTTGGGCTACCAAACACTTGTTTTAAAAGAAAGGCCTCATACAGTTTACGATTCGACACTAATTACTCAGTTTGTAAACGATTATGTGTAATTACATATTTAGTAAAACTTACTTTCAAACATTAATTGCAATTGAAGCACAGTTTATTTACCTACGATTAACGAGAATACATTGTATTAATTGTTCAGCATAAGTTTGTATTCTTATAAACGGCCAAACGCGCTTAAAAAAACAAAGAAACATAACATCCAAAAGTACGGTGTCATGCATGAATGAAGATTGCAAGATACATATAATTTGCATAATATGAGCAGGTCACAATGAACGACTGCAAAGAACTTAGAACTATCTTCATATGCTCATCACGTAATGGGTCCTACACAGGTCCAAAGAAGTCAACACGAGTTGTTCAGTTCGTAGTTCGGTCTTGTATCAATCGTAAATGATGAATACAAAGCACGATTGTGTCAGAAAAAACCTTGGTTTTGATCTTACGGTCATTTGCTTGACTACAACAATGGGACAATATGGCCGCTAAAATTGTCTGTGACGTCACGTGAAGTACTGTACAACAATATGACGATACATTCTCGTAAAAGCAATGCAACAATGTTATATAAAAACGAAAACATTACAAAATTGGAGAGAAAAGGTGGTAATGGTAACTATGTGAACTGTCATCCAGTCCAACGTAAGTTATATAACATTTTTTGTTTTAATATTCTGTTTTAGTATTTAAAACTTTTGTTTGTTTATGACAGAAGAAGAATGATGTAACTGTAACCTACAATCTAAAAGTATAACACGTAAGCGCTTTGTACAAGAATTAAATATGGAAATTATAAGAAAAATAATATGGATTTAATACTAAAGAAGAAATATTTACACAATATATGAGCGATAATAAAATAAAATTTTCTTTTTCAGTTTTAAACGCAGATCATTGTCAGTGCGTACACAATGCGTATTTCCCACATTTAACTCCAAAATCGTCTTTACATTCCCACACTTCTTACACTTTCTACGCATGTCTGAACACATCAACCCAGCTTTCAAAACATGTCCAGTAATATTCCTAAATTTTGTTTACACGAATAAACTCCAACAATTTACTGCTTATGTTAGCGTAACTGTTTTTAGCATAAAACATAACAAACCGTTGACCGAAGTAGGCGCAACCCATGTTAACACCACTCGAATACGATTAACTCGTCTAACGGACACCAGAGTTATTCTGCGCGTAGACATTCAGACATTCAGGTTCTGCGCTCGCTCACCAAACAGAACAATAGTATCAATATTTATAATCACGCACGGATACAAAAAGTGCTGCTGCACATTTTTCTTAAATAAGACGTTACTCACGGGTTTAACTCCATGGCTGCCTGCCAAGGCTGAGAAGTAATAAAATCTAATGTGCCCATTATATTTCAACATTTACATAATAATATGGCATTGTGTAACGTTGCCCTTGTAGCCAAATGATAAAATTTAATAAAAACATTGAAAATGTTCGGCCCTGGTCTGGTCTAGATGAAATTCACGCCGTGTATTCATTAACGGATGAATTAATAAACCTAAAATGGAGAAGACGACAAAACAAAGAGAATAAATGAATGGGAAGGAGAGAAACAAAAGGATTGTTCGGAGACTACGAGTTGGATTCGGTAAGCTTCGAGGTTGTCGTTTTATTATCGATTCTTTTTTTTGTGTGGACACAATCTATAACCGATTCAGTTTGTGTATATCATATTCAGTAATAATAACACCGATTTACAAAGGACAACAATTAATCGATCTGTACAATTAATAATAGAAAAATCGTCAAAAAACTTCTATTGGAATGAGAACAAAAACAATAACAATTAATTCAGAAAAAATTTGTTATACATACATTAGTTTTTAACAAATGCCGATATTGTCAAAACTTGTTCAGTTTGCAACAGATTTCAATGTATCACCCTTTCGTTCGGGGCTGTCAACCACTGACCGTATACTAGCGGCCACCCAAAGAAACCCTCATTTCCCTAGCCATAACAACCATCTTATGACGCAGTCAAGCGCTAAAAATATTATCTAGTCTAAAAAATAAAATAGATGTGGTTCTCTGCCAGATTCTAGAAGTTGAGTGTGGTAACACTTTCGTTTTATACGATTTAGTAGCAATCCTGTCAAGATATTGTAATGAGTATACTGATACAACTAATTTCTCTCTGCATTTCGAGATATAGCATTCGATAATCGATTGCAAATCGATCTAAAAACTAATTACGACGATAACCACCGTAAACTTATAATCAACAGTGATCGTGAATGTAAGGTAGATTGACGTTGTTGACAGATACGCAAATGAGAAGATATAAAATAGAGATCCAACTGAATCCACAAATGCATTACTTGTAAACTGCACATCCTCCAAGTCCAACCTGTAGACTTCATACGAAATATCTTATTTAAATACGAAAGCGGTTCTAATCAAGTCATACTCACGAAAACAATTTACCTAAACATATATGCGTGAGAAATCGTCCTCAAAGTTAAATGCAATGCGACCTTTATCGCAATATATGTTTCTCTCCCACATATTCGCTATACTCGACCATCAGAGATCGAATCGAATGGACAATTAGTCGAGTGTGAGTCGACTTGGGTGGCGCTGACCCTTTGAACGCCGGAGACAAACAAACAAACAGAAATAACACATAAAACACCGATAGACTCGCATGACAACGAAGAGTAACGCTCGATTAATTAGCCCCCCCTCCCCCCCCCCCCCCCCCCCCGGCCGGACAGAGCACCGGCCAATTCTAAAAACAACAATACAAATTGATTTGCTGATGTTGTCTTTAAAATAGCGTGTATCGAATTGTGAAGTTTGCATGCATAGTAGTTTGGTATGTAAGATAATTTTACTCAATTGAAAAGAAAACTAATGCTGTTTATATTTCCAGACCATTGTTTTGTATTACTTTTATTTTGCACTTTATACTATATATAATATGAAAAGTTAAATTTGTAGTAGATCAAAAACTTCTGCAGGGTTTATTTCAACTTTTATAATGTTACCTATTACTTTATTACATTTCAATCTTGTTCTTATTTGTCTATTCTATATCGTTATGATGAGAAACTGATTTTGACGTGTAGAATACACCCAACCTATAGTGTATAGGCACGTGCCTATTCTTGTGAATGAGACCCACTGATGTTTTGAAAAATTATATCAAACAATTCCTTATAAATATTAACTTTACAAAACCTTCTAAGTATCTAATCCCCGACAACCGATGTCATTTAGTTTCTAAGTTAGAAGATCTAAACAGTCGCACACCCATCTCATCTCTTAACTTAAGTTAGACAATTAGAGTTAGACATTCGCACGGGAACCGAATAAGCCACACCGGCTTAAAACTGTCGACTCAATGAATGGCGTCAAGTAAAACAGAAACATTCTCGACTAGACAGAGCGACAGTTAGACTATTAGTGCATAAGCCGGCACGAGACTTGTGCTCTGTAACCACCCATAATGCACCACAGCAGTTAATCCAGACACTTTAAATTCACACAGTTTGGTAGGTATTTATAGATGCAAATGTTCGAAAGCCTAGTATATACAACGGCTGGGGCACAGCCAGCAATTCACATCGGTAGACATAAAAAATAACGACAAGGGACGAGTAACACACATGAATAATATACTCGAACAACAACACAGATAAGAGAGACTATTTACATAATTAACTAAAACATACCCGTATAAGTATCTGGGTAATTAGAGTTTCAGGTATATAATATTGCTGTGTGCTGATAGGTGACTAGGACAAGGCTAGGCTTGTTATCAGTATGCGAGGTCGTGTGCCTATAAAAACAATCGCATGTCATACAGTGATAACAGCAGAAGATGAATATATTAACTAGGTGTGAAGGTGGATATTTTTTAGGCAGTCTGCATTGGGTATTCGACAGAAGTACGTCGGTGTTTTAAGACATACATATCTAAAATATTGCAAGAAATAAAAGGGTATAGCTATAAAATAAAGTTAGCTAACTGTAAATCTTTTCTTATTATCAATCCGTTTGCTTGTGCTTATGTAATATTAATTAGTTTCCAACGACTCTTTTTATTTTCATTTTTGACAGTATTATCATTTGTATACATCAATTACAACAAACAAGACCATGATTTCTCACTTTTTCGATTTGATCTATATTATTGATTCATGAGGTATATTTAAGAAAATTTACCTAATCTATAGAGTGGTTTTAATTCATGGGCTAACCCTATCTCGTTAGCTCTTCTTGCGAGCGAACTCTCCCCCAGCCTCATGTGCACTCGAATCAATTACCGAAGTTTAGCAAGAAGTGGCCCCTTAAAGAGCTCATCTGGCTTAGATCGTATCCGACGTAACCGGGTAGTGACCCCTTAACCCGCACCTGTTACTCCGTCCGGTACCCGCATCGCATGTGTTACGTCACGTTAATAGAGCAGGTGATGGGTTTGCTTGTTCTGTGATGCCAACTGGCTAACTGGATGTCGACAGCAGGGGCTATATAACCCATACAGGTCAACGAATGAAGGGGAACAGGGATAGTAGAGTGTATAGTTAGTAGATTAGACGGTGCTGAACACCCCCCCCCCCCCCCCCCCCAAATGTTCTAGGATTATTTTTATGTCTAAAGAATTACATGATTTGTGTTTGGTGGTTTTCTATTGCTACCATTATATTGCACAGTTGTACCTATATTGTCCTCTTTTGTAAATCAGTTTCACAACTGAAAAATAAAATGAAATGAAATGAACTGAAATGAAATGAAATAAAATAAAATAAGTGGATGAATGATGTACGTAAAAAATAAAAACAAAACACATGAAAATAGGAGAATTATGTAGTATAAACGACATTACCCCGTCGACGCCGACGTCGCTATACGCTAATAAACCTAAGGGCGTGTTCTCCCTCTCCTATATCGCCTTCACTCTTATTACACTCATAGCATAAACATTAAACATGACTGAGGTAATGACTAACTCGGTCGTCAAAATATGCACTCGCAAAAATATCTTATCGGGATCATAAAAAAGTAATATGTAATTACCAATCCACAAACCATTTTACGAGAGAAAAACTCAATTTAAAAAAATCTTTATCCTCACTAATTAAAGCTACGTACGTGCGTGTGTGCAGTTTATTAATAGCCACACAACACATGTGGCAGACAGACAGAGATAGAGAGAGTTGATAAGGATAAGGAGGGAAATTGACAACCACTTCACTAAGCTAAAAACCTCCAGTGCATAAAGGAGCGTACATACTTACATTCGAACGTGTATGTGTATATAGAAACGAGGCTAGATCTCACTATCTAAGCAGGCTGTAGTCCTGAAACCGTGAACATACACACACATACATACAAGCTAGTCTTATCACTATCGCTGATTGTCAGCCAGAACGTTGGGGGCGTCAACACAGCGTGACATGTGCAGTGAAATCCGACACATTTGCATCTCCCTTCCTTCACTGCACAACACCGAGATGCATCGGACTTCACTTTTCACAACCCACTTTCTTTACATTTTAAATAATATATAACGTGCATAATAATTACAAAAATAATTAAGTTATTATTAAATATTGATGAAGGTAATCTACGAAATAAAAGTGAATAGAAAACGAAACTTGATTACAGGTTATTAACAAAACGAGGTTGTTTATATTAGGGCAACGTGCTCACGTTGAAGAATGAACGTTTAGTACATCTTTACAGTAGGCCTAAATAGATTATAGCATTATCGATTTGTTTATCATGTAAAACTGTTAAAAGTGTCTCGTAGCTCAAGGAGGGAATTGGTCATTAGTAATTGTTATAATGCATGTGTGTATTCCATTCCCATACAGAACATTAAATAACTGCGCATCCACCGGCCTCTGAAACATTCCTTGGGTTGCCCGTGAATATAACAAACGTTCCTCTATTTCTACCCTGTCGGGCGGGTTGCCTAGCCGGCCCGACTCGGGCGCACCGCCCAGTGCTGCAGCGCGGCCACGCACCGAACTACGAGGGGCGGCGATTCAGAAAACTATAACGCTCCGCTCTCGATTAGCCTCATTGCGTGAGCGACACGAGACGGTCGACTACGTTCATAATGTAGAATCGATATTCACAAACTCGGGTCGTGACTCGAACGTTCTTATGGGGTCAGTGTGCCATTATTACAGGCTTTACAGGACATTTACTATTCCCGCGTTTACCACAAGAACCTCAACCTAATGACACTTTTAAATTTGTTATTTCCTTTTCCACCCACCGTATATTAATTCCCCCCCCCCCCCCCCCCAATTTCCAAGAACATTTCATGACTCACCCCCCCCCCCCCCCCAACTCGATATATTCCTCCCCTCTACCTCCCTTACCCTCCATTGCATTGAAACCTAGTATTAATTAAATATGAGATTCAAGTCGGCATTCGATTTAAAAATCCATTACCGACACCAGAATGAGTTACCTTGAATAAATGATGATTCCCCAGTGGTTCGATTCGATAGTTTAGCCGTGTTTATTTAGTGATGAGCTCAGGTATTGATTCAGTCCCCTTGCTCTGTATTCACGGGGTGTTTGTATTTGTGTTTGTTTATGTTTATGTGGACACCGGGTACAAATAGGTCGTTGAACGCAGGACATGGTATTTTAGTGTGATTGGATGGATAAAATAATCCGCCATCGTTGGCCAATACAATCCAGAACGATTATTTGTATGATATTTCACAGAAATGACACCGCGATCCAAACCCACAACGGTTCTGTTTTCACATGTTGTAGCGTGTGAGGGAAGATACTTATTAAATACCGTAGGGCATGTTTCGAAGGGAATTCTTCACTATCATAACATATTGGATAAGAAGTTTAAAAATAAATACAACATAATTAACGTGTTGCTAATCGGTTCTTGTAAATTTCCACATTTAATTTGAAAGTTTACTCACAGAAGAACTCCAACAAGATATAGGAGGCTTGTTATTCACAATAATGTATAGCTAAATCACTGTTAGCTGTTTCTGTTACAAAGAGACTTACAAAATAATTTGTCCACACTTAAAGTCGATCGATGATAACTGCACATGTAATATAAATCATTCAAATTGTATGTAATGCAAGTTGAGATTAAGCTTGTGAATATTGTAGAAAAAAATATGCACCTACCGTTATTAGTTTTTTATTTATTGAGTGTTGAAATGCATTGGAATTCCCTATGTTATACACTGTAACTGAACAAAAACCTACACTTTCAATCGTATAACTTTGCGTAGCACCTTCAAAATGTAATATATTGTAACAAATTTTCGTCTTAAATGTAGATACCTTCATGACTACCATGAATACGTTTGAAAAAGACGATCAAACGCGATCCGTTTTCGAGATATTCGCGTTGGTGTGTCAATTTTACGTCAAATCTACTCAAATTAGAAACTATAAATATACTTTATTAATAAAAAAAAATATATAATTTCAAGAACTTCAGTATTAAATGCTACTCATATGTAATAATTCTTGAAATTCATAATTTAGAATAAAAAAAAGTATTTTTTCATGTCCATTTAATTTGAATAGTTTAGTTGTTGTATTGGATGGGTAGTTCACTTCATCGATCGACTTTAAGTCGGCCGGGAATGTAAAACGGTTGAAAACGACAACATAATTTACCCTGTTCGCCCATTTACCGCATGCGACGCAGTCAACCCATCTACACAGTGAAGGTACACGACCAAAAACAACTTTAAAGAAACGAAATTTTAATAGGTTTATGCAAATTGTTCAACAACTTCCTCCCCTTATCTTAACAATCTTTAATTTAAAAATTTTCTTTTAACGAAAAAAACAAAACGAGGAAGTTAAAATCATCAAGTTTCTTTCCATTTCATTATTATTTGAATACTCGTTTGAGAATATCTCTGACATGTGCGCACGCATTATACACGGGCATGTCGACTGGAAGGTATAATTGACGTGGGTGACAATATACATTAATCAATGCAGCCAACATCGTTGTGTGAAACTCGTCTTAGATTAGTCAAACACCAGACCTGATGCAAATCAGCGCGCACACTTAATTGTGACCACTTGACCTTACGTGTGATAGGCTGGCTAATGTTCGGTATTGTTCGACTAATATCACTTGGCCCGTGAGAGACCATTGGCTCAGAAGTTACAATACTGAGTTAAGCAACCTCGGGCTAGGTCAAGAGGTGGATGGGTGACCACTCTCCTCTGAAACACTAGCTACCGTTGGTTAGAGCAGATTGGAGGGTTCGAAAGCTTGTGTAACAGCTTCGTTCTTCTCGTCAACTGCTCGGCAGTCCAGGTTAGTGGAGGAACCTATATGACTGGTCACAGTTACACCATCCTTTCGGATGGGACGTAAAGCCGATGGTCCCCTTGGTACTTTTCGACAGGAGTAGGCTACGTGCCGGTACCAGGCTTCCCCTCCTCATTTCACTAATCATCACTCATCAGGCTAAAGAGAATTGTGCCCTACACTGGCCTTAATTACAATAAAATAAATAAATAATTACTGAGATATTGGAGTTAGTACTACGACATTGACAACTGGGGTTATGAAAATAGGACCAGTTGAGGTGGGTTCCCATTCGTGGTGACCGGTGTCCGCAAAGAGGGCAATATCATAAATACTTATAGGCATATCATACATAAAATACTTGAACGCATACAAAAAGAAAAATACTTTTCCACAAATGCATAATTTTGGACATGTAATTACACACACAGCTTCCAAATCAAGTGAGAACGACAAACTAAGTTCACACAAAAGTGGAATAAATTAAAAGTAAGAGTGCTAAAAAATATATGAACTCACGATTTTGAAAATGTATTTTTACCTTTATTATTATATGTTAAGCTAAAAACCGAACAAAAGTCTGCCATCGAAAGCATGGCCTTGAACCAATAAACCCTATACAATATAGTTCAAGGTCGAATTATATCATCTCAGTATCTATAGTAGTGGCAACATACATCACTTGAAAGACACATTACTTGCTGAGCAAACAGCTTCAACACCTTGTTTGCCAGGTGAGTAGGAAACAACCGTGTATGAGGTCGATTCTTTATCACTTTGCTATAACTATTCATTCTTGTCCTCCTAACTGACAAACGAAAGAATATCCGCTTTGTTGTTGTCTGCAAGCTTGTGTGAGAAATGACGTAAAGTGTGCATACTTTACATCAAGGTCAAACACAGGGCACAAAGTGCCACTGGCATGCACTGGCGCACTGGTAAAAGTTTGCCTTACAACCTTCTTCACTCCAAGATTTGCATCTCGGTATTTGCATTATTAACAGGCAAAGTCAAGTCAAACAAAGTATAGAGTTACTTCTTTATATACGAAGCACATAGGTGATGCAGGCCTAAGTCTTACTATAAATACTCATATCATAAATGAGCTATAAAATATAAGTAAGCATCAATAAACAATATAATACCGGCGAAGCGAACGTCAGACTCAATCAATCCGGTAAAATGATCTGTCAATACTTTTGTTTCTACTCCATTATATTTTTATAAGTACTTAATTAGCTTATAAGATAACATAATATAAATTTGTAATTGTAAAATGTAAAACTAAGGAATCTGTAAATAGTTTGTTCTAACTCAAGATTCAACGTGTAAAGATTACTTACTTACTTATCCTATTCAGCAGACAACTTGTACTCCTCTAAAGACGCTTAAAATACATACAAAATTCATTATCAAATAAATAACGTGCGGTGCTGTATTGGGGAGTCTCCTATCCCCCCCCCTTCCCCCCCTCCCCCCATATATTCATTAAAAACACCATTACATCCTTATAGGGCACTAGCAACACCAAAAGACAACAATGAAACAAATGAATTGAATCGATGGACAAACAATAAGCTGTCAAAAATTAATTTCGTCTGATTTTGGAAAACAAAACAAAAAACAAACAAATACACATACAAAACTTTCACGTAGTCGTTGTCTATCATTAAGTTTTAAATGGCGAGCAGTTACTATTGCTACACTTGTTTTTATTTCTATGGTTGCAATTTTATTATTATGACAGCTGATGGGTTGTCCATCAGTTCAATTCATTTGTTCCATTGTTGTCTTTCGGTGTTGCTAGTGCCCTATAGTAAAAGTAAATATATTTCTAAGTAGCCCAGTGACGACAGCGGTTGCACCTCTGCATGCATGCAGTGTGTATATAATGATGGAAATATAACCACTATCCCGTACAGGACACAAGATTCCGGCACCCTTACAGTGTGATGCCCATAATTCAGGCACAGTTGTTTTTACAGCCCACACTTAGCTATAATGGCATATTAGAGTCTACCAGCTTTTAGGAAGCATACATTATTAATTGCAAATTAAGACAGTGTGGTTCTCCTCCAACGTATAATCAATCAAAGAGAAGAGGCGAGTACACGGACGTCAAGTATGAATTTGTAATTGAATGTAGTGCGAAATTGAGATTTAAAACGTAAAATCAGCACGTTTGTACTCTCTACATACTCACTTTAGAATCGATGATCCGTGAGGTAAATTATACATTTTCTGTTTGTTAAATGTTCTCTTTTCTACAGTAGTTTGTTTGGCTGTACATTGTTTGGTTTTATTTATTATTCTCCTTTGAAAATCAGTTAATAATTAATAAGGATACACATTAAATAAATAAATACAATACAAACATTATAATAGGCTACGTAATGTTTACCTCCTTGATACGAAAGGTACCTAGATAAATGTAATGTTTAGTAAGAGCAGGATGCAGTTTTCACTTTATGGATATTTGACCGATAAATACCTCAGATATAAGTAAATAAAATGTGTGTCGTTATTGTGTACCCACTTACTTATACCATTTATTATAATAGCTGGTAGCTGTGTAATAAAATTATGATAAACATTTGCAGCTGGACAGCGAACCGACGGCCGTGAGTAGTAAAAACATATAGTGTAAAAATAACGAATTCAATTGAGTTAACATGCATTAGGGCATTGATAGATTTCCTAACGTCAAAACGCCACCTCGCACCGGCATCGAACACCGACCCTTCTGCATAGGAAGTAGATATTAACTCCTTGGAGACTGACTGGAGTGTGGACGAGGATTCACTATTCTGTCCGCTGACCAAAACGCTTTGACATCCGAGTTCCTTCGGGATCTCTGTAATCCCCAGAACGTTGGGTCTGTCATTTGGACAGCGGACTACTCTCCAATCAGCGGCGCCCTAATCCAATGAATGCCCTGTTGACTGCATAGTCCACTCGTATTCCTTCATGTCACAAATACAAGTCCGTCAACATGAAATTATCATTAGCGAGCACGATTCAAATCGTACCTATAAATTTGTACACCAACAAAATTATACCAAGCCAATTTAACGCCGAGAGCGTGTTTTCTATGTTTAGCGAAATACATTGAAACTTCGTGAACATAAAAAAGTAAATTGTCATGAAACAATTTGATCTAGTTAGAATTGATGGGTATATATTACGATATGGGAGTGAAAAATAGATTCCAAAAATTTGTCAGTGTCAAAATTATATCGCACAAATTTAACATAAAATAGGGTTGTTCCCATTGGTATTTAAGTGTGGGCATGTGACAAGTGTCCGTTGTAGTCACAAATAGATAACTGCTGTTATTTTTCGTCTACATGTAAAACAAGAAGTTGAAAGTCAAGGATAAATGCAATGATTAATTTTGACCTATTGAAGTGAATATTAATCTGGCATTAGTGTCGACGTGCGCGCGCATAATCCAAGGATAAGCCACGCGTTAGTGTAGGCCGGAGAACTGAGGTGTGGCAACGGCGCCTCTTGAGTTATTACAGTGTTGTCATGACGAATGTTCTACATATTGGTGGCATTTTAATTTCACGACCTTTCAATTCTCTACGTCTCGTGTTTTCGCAACTAGGCTCATCGAGACATCAAAAAATCAAAATAAGCTACCTCAAGCGTAGTCCTAACCTCTAAAGACAATTTAAGATTTTGTTTCGTTTCAAAATTGCAAGGGCTTAGCATTTATTTTTGTCGTTTTAACATATCTAAAATTAGTACATTTCTGTATGGCGAAGAAACAGGTAAATGTCTACTTAAAGACTTTTTATGAAAAATTCGGTGGACGTCGATCATAATTCGAAATTTAAATGAAACGTGAGTACAACAATTTTGATTTCCCACGACAGAATTGTCTACAATTGGTCGGACAAACGGAGTGCTGCTATATCGACCAACCCAGACTACTCCTGCTCAAAGGTACCAAGGACACCCACGTATTTAGAAGACGCAATTTTGCCCGTAAAATTCCTACACACCCGTTTATGGCAAGACAGCCAAGCTAAAGCTTTGAACCCTCCTCCTCCATAGAACCATGATTAACAGTATCTGGTATCCTAAGATACCGGTCACCCTCCCACCTATCTCGAGTCCCACACCGTAATAACATCCACCATTACAATAATTATCAATAACACTGTGAAATAATAGCGGTTCTGCGCCGTTTATTTGAATAAAATTAAAAATCAACACTTACCAAGACGGTGTAATTGATGTGAGTGTACTTAGCTCATTGTTGCACCCACTTCACACTATACAAGGCTGATCGCTTCGATCTGCAACTATCGTTATTGATTATGAACCTGAGAAGTATTGTCTCGGACATAGATTTATCCACCTATTATATTCTAAATAAATCATTCCGCTCCTTACGTCTCGACAAACGTGTTCGATTATTATCGCAAAACGGCAATCGATTTATTTTCTTATTACATCAGGGATATTTATAAGTCTATAAAGATGAAATGCAGTCCGGTTTACATGAAATGCATGTCTGGTGCATACATGTGTGGAGTGGAAGTACACTCGCGGTAGCATCGACAGGGGACACGCGTGGAATATGTAGGCATACTTGACATTGATAATAAGGCGACTCTAATGCCTATACGAATTGAGTTAAAACTAAGGTTAATGTTAATTAATGGGCAATAAGAAAGAAACATATTTTAACTAGACAGGACTATAAATTCGAAAATCCTAAAGAATAGGACTAGAGTAAAAGCACGATTATTTTAAAGATCTATATTTTGTGTGTGGGAAGGAGTTATTATAATTATCATAACACAATGCGCGTTTCATTTAACTTTAAAATTTATATATATATTTATAATCAAACACACTAAAGCAGTATAACGACAAATACTGAATTCAGTATAGGCAGTACCAACAAAGGTACGAATATCTAAAGAAATGTGCGATTTACCATTCTCAAAGCAAATTTGGGACAATTTGCAAATTCTATTAAAATATATAGGGCACTACGACTAAACCTCAGCGACTTCAAGCATAACAAACAAGACACATACGCCTTACTGATATATATCCTTGCCGTGGACAAAAGAAGATCGACTTCCTACTAAACTTTGTAGCCCTGCCTACCAATATTAACTGGACTGGTTATTTAGGCGGGCAGTATTTATGACGGCTCTGTAACTGTCAGAATCTACAAGTGTGGGCCACAATATCATGTTACTTACTACGAGATGGAAAACATGCGTTCGGCGTGATCGATGGTCTAGCAAAACAAATTAATATCATGTGAATTAATTCGAAGGTGACTGAATGAATGACTGAATGAATGAATGAGTGATTGAAGGAAGCGTTGTTGTTGTTGTTGTTGCTGTTGAGAGGTGGACCACACCACAGTAAAGGATGTATCACGTAGCGAAACTCAACACATTTTCTTGCTGCACACATAAAGGTCTTATGTTTATGGGCTGTGGGTGTTGTCGATGAGTCGATAAAGTAGTACTACAACAACTTCAGGTAGTGTTTCTAATGGCAGAGTCGATAAAGAAGTTTCCCTCCCACAGGGCCCCTATTCCTGAAAGTTCTCACTTAAAGTGAAGTATATACATACAGCAGGGGCAGAACACTACACATCACCTCACTTTACGTGCTATTTGCTTAGTTATACGTTCAGATATCACTTAAAGTGAGTTATGTCACAAAGTGACAACTTTTAGGAATAGGGGAGAACATCTCTATCGACTCTTATAATGGTAAACAGCGAATGTGAAGTATTTGACCGCTACGCCGCGCTAGTGTCGCAATCGTGCGCAAGATTTTCATTGGGAGTTTCGCTACTGGATACATTCTTGTACTGTGACTAAAGTGCAGTGCCACAGCAACCTTATGGATGTTACGTCATAGATGGGCGTGTCAGGACTAATCAGCGAGCAGTTATTTGAAATACTGGCGTGTGATTGGCCACACATCCCTGACGTCACCATCCACAAGGTTACTTCCCTTGCGCACGCGCGCGTTACCTGGACTAGTCTCTCGGCTTGATGACGTATCGTCTTCGTCGTCTTCCTCGTCATGCTGCAGCGGCCAATCAGCTTCGAGCGTGCGTCGTGACGTAATTGCGTTCCTGCGCATCGATAGACGGCGCAGAACGGGAGCTAAGATTGACCATACATTACTGCACACGTTCTATGTTTACAACAGTCGGTTCATTTTGTCCGTCCATTCAACCCTTTCAATTTGTATTGTCTACTCCGTAAACGGTAAACACATATGCCCACCGAACATTTGAGTTTAATTCGCAAGAGAATTAAACATCTTTTTAATAGTTTATTTCACTGATAGAAACATGTATTTATTAATTATTGTGTTCGCTTTCTGGACAAAAAATTAACTCAAAGCGATATCATAGCATTTACAGAAACGTTTGTACCGAAGATTTATATGTTACTAAAGGTTTATTTAATTGGTCGTAACAATTCAGCATATCGTTGGAGTGGAGGGAATTGAGCAAGTTATTTTGGGTCTGAATCGAACAATTATTACAATTATCGCCAGATAATTCAGACATATTATCCAATTTTGAATACTCTTATATTCCGAAATAACTAAAATGCTCATCTCAATATTAAAACATCAAAATCATATAATGATAATTGTCAACACGTATTTCATAGCCCTATACGTATCAACGATCTAGGGGCCCAGTGATTCTGGTTGGACTATACTTGAGACCTATCACGGAAACTGGAACTGAAGAGCTAAAAAGTAAAACCAAAGAGATGGAAAAATATGTCCTTCACGCGCGTCGAGCAATTTGTCTTCGTGACAGCTTTGAGTTCTTTACGGTGTAAATTTGATATTGCGAATCAATCCACGCGGATACAATCGATAGATCGAAATCTATTTCTCTTCGTTCGATATAATGTGTATTTAAAAACGGTTCCAATTTAAACGCCTTAAAATGTGGTTATAGATAAATTGAAAAGATTGGATGCAGGGACAAAATGATCGAACTTCCATTGGTAACAAAACTAACAAAGCTCCCTGAAAAACTCCACACACACAAATCACACCAAGCAGTTTTGCATATATACACGACATAAAGGAAGGCGAAGTTTTGCCCCTTTGCCCTCGATTTAATAGTGAAAGATTTCACAAAGTAGATTATCATTTTTGTCGAGTGAAATTTGCATGTACAACCCACCACACTCCTCTGGCAATATGTTTACATTTCTGCTCATTTTTCTTTTTATTCTCATGGAACGGAAACGATGTCAGCATTGTCCCGGACTGCGTCTTATGTAAAATCTGCTCACTTCTTTATAAATGTTAACATTGCATCTGTGCTACAACATTCCAGAAAAATAAATTATAATAATTTGAATAGGTTTTTCACTAGAGCAGACTTGTATATATATTACAAGTAACGTGGCTTGTTATGCATAACTTGTACATAGTGCACTGGTCTGCTGATGACGTATGCAAATAATTGTATATATAAATTACAACAATCAAGAATGAGAAATTGAGAACTAAAATGCACATTTGTTAGAACAAGGATCAAATTAAAGCGAAAAAAATATTTTCAATACTTTCAAAGTTTGAATGATCTCACGCAATAAATCACAATCAAATTTCCCTTTCAAAAACCCACACTGCATAGAGAGGCTAAGCCAAGCGAAGCAAAGGGAGAAGGTTGAATTATGCACACTGCGGTAATCGTTCTAGCAACGGACCACTGCCCACTAAGGATTATTTACAAGACGTAACTAATTGATTAACAACAATCCATTACCAAATAATTGTTAAACTAATGATTCAGTAATGATACGTTGCATTATAGAATGGATTTTTAATTGAAAGCTATTTGAATTAACATAAAACAAAAAAATTAGAGACTGTTAAAATTAACATTAATCCACAATGATCTTTTAATTCTTTTAAACAACTTCTTTTTTTATTTTAACAGTACAGTAAGAGTATGACAATTTGTACTAGTTTTTGTGATACGTGCGATCTGATAAATATGACAAAAGGGGTATTGAACATAAAACCAGACATTGTCATGAAAACATCATTAAGATGAGTCGAACGTTGTACCACTGAAAAGTTTGCCTAACATTGACAATTACCCCTCTGACGTCACACGCGCCATCAGCTACCGCGTTCCGTGACGTCATAAGGGGACAGTGATGTCGCACAAAGAAACACACAGTACTCGTATGTTCGTTACAAGATTGTGGGATCTAGTATGAAGGCATGTTTAGTAATACAACATGTATACATGTGTATCTTTCCCTGCTTTGTGTGTTTATCTGTGAGAGTAATTAATATCTATAGAGTTCGTCATTAAGCCGCGGCTAATGTTTTGTCACTATCACAAAAGCCGTTAAAAGTGACAAGAATCACCAGGTAAACCTTGTAAAGATATCTAAACGGTAGCGATAAGAAGATGATTCACAAGGACTGTACGAATAAGATTTTACAAACTATCCACTCAGCTTATTTTATGAGCAGTGGAGAAAATACAGAATTCATTATGAGCATTATTCCAATGACATATTTATTGATAGTCTATAGATCAAATATAATTTTAAAAGTTAAAATACGAGTCCTCTAATTGCGAACTGAAATCGAAACTGTCTTCATACGAAGCAAAAATAACAGAAACAATGATCCTAATGCTTGATTGACCATTTTTAATTATAATTAAATAGTTATGGTATCATTCATATGGCTGATGTCTCATTCAAACTATTTACTACAACATGATTTATCCTGAGACAAATGTGCGTCTTTTAGTTCCGGCTAGGATGTGTCCACGCTCGCATCATGCGTCGATTACAATATTCTGTCAACAGATCTGAGCAGAAATGAAACGGACATCCGTAAAGTGACGTCATAGAAAGCCCATGTTTACATTCTGAACATGACGTCTGGGTTATAACTGAGGATGAACCATTGAAAAGGGAATAATGTTATGTCGGATGTTTTCCTTTGCAAAGAGGAAACTAAGACATTCACCTTGTCGGAAAACGGGAGGTAAATACCCAACACTTTCCAAGATTCAAAACTAGAATTTTAGATGAAAAAATGCCCCGCCAAAAATGTGTTGAAAACTTGGTTATTTCCTAGTTCGGGTTAAATTGTCTATTTATTGGTCTTCATCCTTGTTCATAACCCGTAGAATCAAATTGCACTTAAAAAATTGTTACAATAATTATGTAAGGCGAAATCTAAATATGTATTTTATCATCGAATCTGTTTTCAAAAAGTTACAGTTGTTAAACTAAGTTTAGTTTTAGTTAGTTGAAATTGATGAATAACATAATTGTTCATGTTTGTGAAAAGCCACATTTCCGCTAAAAATAAGTGTACATTGGATTTTAACTAAAATGTATTTGAATCCATTTTTCGTTCGACTAGACTGCAGTAACTATGTGAAAGTGTCAATGTATTTATGAGCAAGGTATTACCAATTACCATATGACAAGCCAAGATGCAGATGTATAACTACTTAGTACGCAGACACTCATCACCCAGACTGGATGTAAATCTGATGGGATCCGTGTTATGTTTTTCACGGAGCTCATTACCGCGCAAATTAGCGCAAATTAGCGCAAAGGTGCATGGGTAACGTCTCTGAAAACTAAACCGCGGCTCATGTGTCTAGCAAGAACCAAACCAGGCGTGTTCTATGTTACTACAGAAATGTAATGTGTGAAGATGAAATACTTCCTGATCTTTATTTAAGAACACACTGCAGAAACATATGAACTCGTCACATGAAGATTCTGACGTGATATCAAAAGTAGAAACATTAAACTTCTACTAGTGAGTACTAGTGAGTACTGGTGATTTGTGTGAAATGTGTGAGGAAAAAGCACAGTGACAGAATGTATATCTTCTACATAACTCTAGAATATGTATAAATAAACATTTGCCATGAGCGGGATAGTACGAAGTGACATCAAGCTCGATGGAGACATGTGCAGAAAGGCTAGTTACTTAGAAGATTTGGCATATCGTCTATACGAATCAACCATCTGTGTAAATATGTGCCATTTTAGATAAATATTGTGAAGTGGTATCATAATGCAGACATTAAATCGCCATAGCTTTAAATGTACAGTCTTTATGACTCGAAACGCTGAATGGTACTATCAGATTTAAGCTTGCGCCACAGATAACAATTAGTGTTTATAATTAATTATCTCAATGTCTGATTGCTTATGAAATTACTGCACACATTCAAATTTATACGAATACACGATGATCCGAACTATATCCAAAAGTAAACTACATTCTATAGTCATACTATACTTGCAATCACCTGAAACATGTGAATTTATACATACTACGTGCAAATCTACGTGTATCTACATTATTTAAAGTACCACATGTGCTGATATGAAATATAATGACCTACCTATACTAGAGATACACATGTGCCAAGCATTATAGTTTATAGTTGGGGCTTTATGAGGTGTTGTCCTAACTATAAACCTAGATGGACATAAATAAATGTATACATTTGTCCCTAGCTCAGATTGTGAAGCGACATAAAACACGTCAACATTACAAAGGATGTAGATTGTGGACGGTTAACCACGACTGTGTGAAAACTTCCTTGAAATACATTTTTATCTCCATCATCCTTGTAAAAGAAAACAACCAATGACAGAAAAATAACCGAGTCGGTGTTTCGTCACGTAAGCCAATGGGAACGGTAAATAATTGACACACTATACGGACTAGCTGCCATTCAAACTAGCAGATTGGTTGATTACTAAAAACATGTATGCCCTGCTAGCATAAACAATAATATCAATAATAAACAGCTTAAAATTTGCATCAAACATTGTCCAAACCAAGAATTTGATGTAAATATTAATACCATATTCTAAATACAAATTCAAAATGCATTATCAATTGCTGATTCAGTTATTTAACAATTAACTGTACTTCTGTGTTTGATAACAATAACTTTGTAACTATACTTTTTTAAACTTGTATATAACATTTAAATATAAATAACTGAAGAATTACTCCTTAGCCCAACTGTTTTCATACATACTGTTTGTTTAAAATGCTATGTCAAAGTTAAAGCTCTGCCGGAGTGCTTCCTAAGAAGTCGATCAAGCTGGGAAAACAACGAGTGAGTTTCCAAAAACTAATGACATCACAAAATGTACGTTGTGTTGTTGTAATCAATGTTTCTACCAGCAAAATGTGGTCAGCGTTCATTGAATGCTTTGCTTTAGTTAGTTGATCAATGATTGAAAGCTATTGCGCTCCGACATTGTACAACTAGAGATCTCATATGTCACACTTTGACACTCAACCATTCACTCCAGGGTATTCGTTTTGTTAGTCTTGTTACCAAACAGAGGCAATGTGATATGATTAAACACTGTTACATCAGGGAATAAAGAGGTGAAATGGTGAAGCAACAGTTCACGGAGAATGTTTCATTAAGGAATTAGTATATAATACGATAAATAGCTAGAAAAATATCATTTCTGGAGCATTGTTCAGTGAAATTTAAGATGCGAACATACAAAGCAGGTCAAACGGTTTGATGAAGCAGATTAATGCTTTGAATTGAATATATTAATTTTTTAGAAGAAATGAATACATTGTTGACGAAACGTTCGAAGTATTACTTAGGAAGTATGACACAGAAAAGTTGAATATTGAAAATGAATAACAGTACATGAAAATGATAGCTCAGAAATTGTCTCCAGAAAAATGTTATTTGTACAGCTAAAAAGCGGAGAGAAAATCAGATAATTTTTTTTAGAATGTAGGTAGAAAACTGTGTGATCATAAAATGTAGGGTTAAACCCGTCCATGCATAGAACGAGGACAATGCACAACTCACAGTCAGCCCCAGGAGGCGTCGCAACGCCCGACGGTTTCTTCTTCCGTCGCATCAACGAGTTCCACACTCGGTGTTGGGCCATCGCGACGATAGCCGCCCACAGACAGAAGCACACTTTCACGCCGGCCAATCACAGCAGGCCAATCACCAACACTCTACACTCTAGTCGTCGTGACGCAGCACTAAACTCACACGACGCTCGTCACCATACGAGACTAACTATCCATCGATTCAACCTATTCCAGGGAAATCCAATTTCCTTGAGGTCAACAAATTCATGTTCACTAGACTCGTACAACACTTCAAAGAACGATTTTTCCACCAGACTAACTTAACACACGGTTCAACAGATACTTTTATCAAAATATACTCGCGGACGCTCTTTTTTTTATCGATTTACCTGTTGATGATATTGAAATACAGTATTGTGGAGTCACTCAATTATTGATACGTGGATGACACACGAAGGTGTATATTTGTCTGATGACGTCACACGATACACTACCCCGAAACACACAAACAAACAAACACGACTGCTCCTGAGAGTGCCAAGTGGCAGATTAAGACACGAAGGAAGTCACGTGATGTGATCAGGGCAGGGCCGCCCATCTAAAGGAAACCGCGTACATCCTGACTGGCTGCAGCAAATACGAAGCCGTCATCGAAAAGGAAGCCAACTCCTTTTAAAGAGAACAATGGATGATTTCAAGAGGGCGAGCCACGTTTCGGTATTGGAGACAATCGCACGCAATAACGGGTGATTTGTGAGGTAAGGTGCATCATGAGGGGCCCCTGCTGCATCAGGAGGGATTGTTGTTGTACACAAACCCGAGATTAACCAAACCAACTTATTATACGCTAGAATCAATGGGTGACCAATAATCGACTATACTCTGACAAGATCGTCTTAAAACGTTTTTGGTGAGGAAGTAGTGAGGTCTCAAAGTAGGTATGACCTTCCGTTTCCCCAGTTGACTACTCAGAAACGAGAAATCGGCATGACTATCCGAAGTTACACCATCATTTCAAAACATAATTGTTGATCGTCTTTGATGGTAGTAGGCTACGTTTCGGTACTATGTTTTCGCTCCTTCCTCCATCCAATTAAGATCATTCAAATACGCACCTAATTGTGCGTGAAACCTTAAACACAACATTGAATGTTCGTTTGCGAAATCTTTGTGATCCAAGTCAACGAAATACCTATTAGAAATCGAGTGTCCATATGCAATCTAATGCATTACAACACTGTTGCCATTCAAAACTCAGGGTCGATAATGTTTGCAAAACGTTTTCTTTTAAGTGTCGTTTCATTTCGTATTCATAAAGTTTCTGGTCTCCGCATGAAGTCAAGGCCATCAATGATGGATGAAATTGAAATTAGATGCGAGCGATTGAGAACGTCTAAACGGTGCTCACGTATTCATGCACGCGCAGACTCTAATAACCGACAGACTGGTATAATTGCTCCAACGACCCAACGACCAGTCGGGCAGACGTCTTCGTAGACATAAACGGGCATGCGGCCGTTCGTTCGTACACACTTTATTATGAATGCATGCGATAAGTGGCCAGCCGAGGTATGAACCATTCAACCGTCACTTCAAGTGTCAAAACACGTTTTGAGTGGCTGGCTACACCTCAGCCTTCAATGTCTATAGTTACCTGCCTATAAATTAGTGATAATGTTGAAATTAGTATAATATACTGTTGATATTTATAAAAGTTACCTACCTACACCTATTATGATGATATTTGTGTTTAAAGTCTAATTTTGGCAATGGTGCAAATTGAGAGTAAGAGTGGGTGATCATGAAGATGAAAAACGCCACATGACATCTATCCTCAAGCCAGGATTCGAACCTGGAATGCAAGGACCGTGGTTTACTATATACCTAATCAACTACAGTCAACTGCGCTGGCTGGAAGAGTAACATTTTAAAATGTTGTAACGTATGTCATTACATTTCTCTGACGAATCTTTATACCATTATGTTTAAAGTAAACAACAAAGACATATTTTCTTTTTCAAATGTGCCAAATTATGGATGTAGTATATAGCTACAAGTGTAAGAAAAGTGATTTTTTACGTATTCAAGCGTAGAATTACAATATGCAATCGATCAGTCGTTGAGCACCTACAATTATTGAAAAGCTTTCATAAACGTTCTTTTTCGGTAAAGTCCACGACAAAGCAACCATAATTATGGTGTCCATTACTCTATGGACTAATGGACTAACAAGTGCCCCGGGCATTACAGCAGCATCACGTGTCAATGGTGAGATAATGAGATACATCTCAAGATTATTGCACAGAGGAACGCAATACCGGGGCAAAGAAGGACGAACAGACAGGAGGGCGGTAAAACAGTACAACCTGTGGTACAACGCATGATTGGCCTGAGAACTCGACCGTGGCTTTCTGTCGGTGTCGGTCATTCTGATGCAAGTATTCGCACAATAGCTGCACCGGATGCGGAAGCGTGATGTCATAGTGTTGCCAATAGCACCGCTACCTGTGACGTCACTAGCCCGGGCACGTAGTCGACCCCTGTGAAACTTTGGGTATAATCGCGACTGCAGTGCACTCTGATGGATAAGCGGTTATCTGAAGAGATGGATGTTGGAAAATTTCTAACATAATCCAGAGTATGCGTTGTGATTGATACGTATAGCCTAAATGTAGACTGGCAAAAAAGAGAAGACAATTGAGAGCTATGTCAAATCAATCCATGAAATGTGTTTATAAAAACTGATTTGATGTTGGAATACTTAAAACATAATCCAGAGTATGCGTTGTGATTGATACGTAACCCCAAATGAAGACTGTCAAAAAAGAGAAGACAATCGAGAACTGTGTCAAATCAATACAAGTATTGATGAAATGGAATGTGTTTATAAAAACGGATTTACAAAAAAAAGATAATAAGTTATGTTGATAACGAATATACTACAGATAAAATCAAAACTTAAAGTGCTTTGCTAGCTCAGTTGGTAATTAATCCATTAATTAATTAGATAATGTAAGTAAGTAAGTATGAATGAGAGAGACACAAGTCAAACTTGACTTCACAGCAACTAAAAACACAATTGTGTACGCCTGTTTTGTGAGTCAGTATAGTGAAAACGTTGAGTGGACAATATCTACGATGACGAGCTTTGTGCGTATTCGTCGCGAGTAGGTCGAACAGCTAATAGAGTTTCGATGTTTTTCTGTGAGATTAGTGTATTCCTTCGTTTATGTAAAAAGCGATCTAGTGGACCTTGATTATAGTTAGTCCAAGCAATCAGCTCGAACAATGTGTAAGAGAAAACTTGCAACAAAGACAATGCAACGCAACAATTGCAATGTATGTTACGAGTTCGTGGGGAGCATGTTTAAATAAGCAGGCTTCAATTACTGCTCCACATTTGTAGCTATGTTTTTTTTAAACTAAAATAAAACTGTACTTGGAAATTGTTGCCTTTTATATATCTCTATGTTTAAAATTTAAAATCAGATTTGTGAGCGTGTACGAGATTTGTTTTGTGAAAAATGTGATGCGACATCTTGATAATCAATGTCTGATTAATTTTCAGTACAGAAGAAACGTCCATACGATATTAACATGTTTTGTAATGGATTCGTCACAGCAACGAAGCAAATACACTTTTGATTATGTCCCATAAGGTTTTGTAAATGAGTGGATATGCACTATACATATTTTAATAGATTCAAAACAACTTCAGATTTCTACATAAAACATATTTCTCAATTTCATTAATCGAAAAAGAGTATACACTACATAGTTGGATAGCTAAACTTACTGGTATTGTAAACAATACAATCACAACGCCAAGAAACGATCCGTGTTTTATATAACCCCACCCAAGTACTTCACCTCACTCAACCTGCATGTTGGCAAACGCACACACACACCATTGATGAAACCATGTGGGAATGAGCACAGATAATACTATGTAATTGTTATGCAGCGTACGTACATAGCTCACGCACTCTATAGACGGTTCCCATTACAGGACACTGTACAGATTGCATCACGACAACAATTACAGACAGGTGCGTTAGAAGAAAGTTGGTGTCGCAACTCATTAGTTTCGGACATTCTGGGTCGGGTCGTGCGACGGCCATATTGGATAGATTGTTCGCTTGATCACATTTTAAGACATGTGTGTCTTTGTTTTTACAAGTATAAAATGCAAGTATAAAGAGTACATTTTATATTCACAGAAATTCCTGAGCAGCATAGCTCATCCAAACTTTCAAACTAAAAAATCTATTTCTGGACATAATGATTGCTGATATATAAATAAGCTTATAACCTAATGTATAAATGAGGGAAAACATTATTAAAACCCCTCGTCAATATCGGCATTCGAATTTCGATGTAATGTAGATGGCTGCAGTAAAAGCAACAAGATAGTCGAGGTTGGCGTATTACAGAAAAAATATCATATATAAAATTAAAAAGAAACATTGAACATGTGAATTGTTAATAAGAAAAATAATTGGACTGTTCACTGTTCATTGTCAAAGTAGTAATTAAAATGCAATATTTCCAATGCTGGTCAGCGCACTTAGACAGGCTATATCACCAACTGAGTTGGTTTGAGTTTGAGTTGGTGATAGACTGTCGAAGAGTGTTGATTTCCTGATGTAAGAATCCTTTATCTTGATTGTCAACTGTCTCTTACTATTATGTTTTTTAGTGATAATAATGATGAATTTATAAATAAAATGAGTTTTGTTTCTTGTATTGAAAAACTGATAATACTTTGTGATGGTAGGTACCTACGTATTCGCACAACGTCTTGAATAGTTTGCTGTTGGCAATGCATAGCTGTCCATGTTCGTAAGGAAAAATTATGAGGGTGAGTACATAGTATGTGCTTAACGTAACACTTAAAAAAAGGAAAACATACTATATAGGTTCAATAATGTCATCAAATTAAATTCATGCATCGGAAAAGTCACAACATTATATTGAGTTCGCTTTCTCGCTTCTCAGCCGCGTTACAGCGATATGACAATCGATTAATTTAGGTCATCACGATCGGAAATGGTTGTTGTTGTTGTTCTTAACGCTGATTGGACAAATGATAGGGGAGGTACCTGTCGTTACTCGTTCGCACGGTATTTACGGACGCATGAGTGGGCAAATGTTTCGCAAAATAGTCGACATCCAATTTGTATTTCCGGCTACGTATTATTGTTACGGTTTCGGGATTTTGAGCTAAATCGATCGAACTCTGGTGCATTTCATGTCGAGGCATGACGAATAGGGTGCAGTCTATAGAATTTGCGGGTCTCACTGTTTAACCAACACAAATACATTATAATTGTTGATATGTACAGATTACAGTTCTAAACTCAATGTTTATTTTATCTTCGAATCGTCACTGTCGAATTTATCATTGGTAGAACATTTACAAAACTTACCACTAACCAATGACTGTACATTTGAGTCACTTTGAGGGCTACCGAACCTAAGAGGATATTAAAATTTCGCCAGGAGAAACGAGATTATAAACTGAAAGACAACTTATTCGTAACTAAGATATTTTACGAAGAACTTCAGAACAATCCTGTATAAGATCTCTATCTCTCCAAGCGCTCACATATAACATTCCACTTCCAAAGCTTTCGGTGCATTCACCAACTAAATTACAATCTACAATATGTTTGTTTCCCTTTACTTTACCATTAAACGTGAATGTGATAACTGTAATAAATCTAAATTAATTATTAAAATACGGTAGCTAGCAAGCATATGAAATGACTGGGTCTCTGGGTCCCCTAACTGTTCTCCAACTGGCCGGCAATAAAACCACAAGCTTGGCCGAAGACACAGACATATATAGCCGTAGTTTTATTGCATGTACGTTCAAGCACGAGTAAGCTTGCTGTAAAGAACCTAACTGCCCAGCGTGTAAACACGACCTTCAAATAAAACACAGATTAACATTATATTATACGGAATGACTAAAGCTGAAAAAGATTTGTAATTGTTTCGCTAGTGTTTGGTTGCAATGAAATTACTCTTAAGTTACGCCTCGTTGAAGACTAAGTAAACGGGTAATTTGTCGCTTAGAAGAATCTACAAAACATGCTGGGATACTGGGGAGAGAAAATCTCCAGAAAATCTCCGTGCTGTTATACTATTAGTGACCTATTTGAGGCTTAGATTTTGGGACAATTTCGCCTGTTTTTTTTTGCCAAATATCTACATCATACATATTAATTTATATGAACTCGAAGTTAATTCCCTATAGTTTTTATTTATTTTAGATATTTGTATAAAATGTTTCCGTTGTATTTGGATGTTTTTCAAGCACTTACATTATTTTCAAATTTATTTCATACAATCAGTCATCGGGGGGGGGGGGGGGGGGGGGATGGATAGATATAAAGCATCACTGTAGGCCTGGGAGGAGGTAAAGAAACGGGAAGAGTGGGAGATATAAGGAGGGAGGGAGCCTGGATGTATAAACCTGGAAAGATTCGAGGGTGCTCAAAGACAGATCGAACCTGTAATGATCATCGCTTCATAAATCAACGATATCAGGGAAAACGTGGAGCGGGGAGGGGAGAGGAGGAGGGGGGAGATCACCCGATTCTCATGGCACAATTAAAACACCATGCTCAGCTGAGACTGCGAGGGGTTGAATAAATCCAGTATCATTTCTGGACTACTACGGAACACGAACCAGTCTTTACTTGAGGGGGACGTACAACAATTAACTATGACGTCACATTTCTCATGGTGCGAATGGGCGTTTTACCAGTCGAAAGGGGAGGGGGGGGGGGGGGAGATGTCTTCTATACTCACATAAGAAGGTCTGGAGCAAAGATAACTAACATTACAACAGCTCCGCCACATGGAGCAAAAAGTGACCGATAATTCTTTTATCACGAACGGTTGGACATTGCTTCTCAATATTTTCCGGAAATTGGGGTCGGGGGGGTGGGGGGGGGGGGGGTTGCCTAAAGCACGAGAAAGTAATGGATGGAATAATCTAATTCTTAAGAGAGGTATATCCATAGCTTACAGTGTCGATAAGGTACTTTCATACAGCAAACTTCCTTATCGGCTCAATGCTTACAAGACTTTCAACGCTACCTAGCGTCGAGAGTCATTACTAATGCAGTAAGGAAACTACTGCAGTCTAGCGGCGAACATTGAAACTACTGTGCGTAGTACGGTGGCTCTATCGGTCGGTGAGAGCTCGAAGCAACAGGTTGTCAGTTATGACACGTGGTTCGCACGTGGCGGAACTTACGTCACTGGCCACGAGACGCGCACACAAGTACGATGCCAATACAAATATTAGATAGGATTGTGTGAAGTTCTAATACATCCAAACAGGCGAAGTCCATACTATACTAACTAACTAGGAGAAGGGTCTTCGCCCGGACATTTATATTTTGAAATTGATAACATAATCAACAAATTGTCAATACACTTAACACAAGTGTGAATCACTGTCAGTACTTAGTCGTTCTTTTTTACGCTTATAAGTCAGTGTAAATATTTGTATGGCGTTCTCATGTAATCAAAACTTACACTATTGTAGCCGGTGCAGGAGATTTTCACGCTTTGCTACACTGGCCAGTGCAAAGACAGGTGACCGAAGCTAATGATAAAAACGTCGTTTATCTGGGGGTTATTGCAATAGCAGCAACCGAGTTAACTAACCCACCAAGTTCAAGTGAATGCTTAGCTAACTGTAATATGTGTGACCCCAATAGATGGCCGCCCCAGGGACCTAGACATCCCCGGCGCCCGCTGCTGCATTCTTGCCTCACATAACTGTACTCGCTATGCACGCGTTGTTTACCGCCATACATGGATGACATTTGGAATGTAGTAAAAGTTACAGTTATTAATATAGTGTTTGTGGAACTTGGTAAATCTAGGATAATGTGAGACGTAGGACCAATGTCTCACCTTGTGTTTGGATTTTGAAATAATAAAGTTGAAATTATAAACAGAAAGCATTTACAAAACAAAACGGATAGGCGAATGTAGAGAGAAAAATTCTATTGTTACGTTACATGAAAGCAGGCAGCAATACTACAAGAAGTGTTAGAAATGTTAGGTTGACTTTGGTTTACATTGACATTTATCCCTGAAAACTATTTGTCCGCATTTTGTGATGGGATATGAATATACCGTATTTTCCTTCAAACATCTTTGATTATTAACGACGACTATCATTTTTTAATGTCGCCATCTAGAACAACTATTCAATCGCTTGTGTTCAAATCACACATTCACCATTTCATACAACAACATATCAATGTTTAATACTCACATAAAATAGAATCTCTCCTTAAAAGCAATTTCAATTTCTAGACAGTTCAGTTTGGCACAGATAGATTATAGATAAGTAGGTCGCTGCCCCGCAGAGTGGTAATATTTGCATTATTTCGCGGTTAGGTTACCACTTACCACAAGGCGGTGTTTATTGAATGGTTGACCTTCTTCAGTTAATGACCATTGACCATGTCACACATCCACTGTTCTTTGCAAGCTGCGGGCATTGAACAAACATGCAAACCACCCACACTGAAGCCTCTAAACATTTGGGCTACGTTGCGTGCGTTTGTACCTATCCTCCAGTTAGACGGTTTTCGCCCCCTGAGGGAATCTGATATCCACGAGAGCGGAGAGGGGTTGTTGGTTTCACGAACAAGAACAAGTGGAGCATCCTCGGGCGAGTCCAAGATCAGTAGTCTTTGTTTTAAGGGGGGTAAGGACGTCACGTAACCCCCCTCCTCTATGATAATTTGTTACCGTGTTTCTATGTTATATTGTGACACTCCGAAAAGAAACTATAGGTGCCCGCTACGTCATCAACATCAAAAGAACTTCACCTAACCCCGTCGCAACGACATCACCAACCCTGTATCTATGAATCTTTATGAGACTGGGCATCCCGTCACAAGCAGAGGCGTCACCCTTGTAGAGTGTTTACATTACTGGGGGTGTAATACAGTGGCGTATCCAGGAATTGGTAAAGGGGGGGGTTTTCAGAGGGGAGCCGAAACATAATTGGGGTTCCGGGGGGCGGGGGGGGGGTGGGGGCTTGCCCGAAAAAATTCTCGTCAAGGTCATTTTAGTGCAAATCTGTGCGTTTTACAGCGGCCAACTGAAACATGATTACTCAGTTTCTGGCAACACATTTTTTCCTTAGCACCGCTAATAAAAGGAACCTCAATCAATAATTTGCATATTTTTCGTATTGCTTTTGCTTTTAATAATTACAACAATATACAATAATTATAAATTAAAACATCTTACTGTATATTAAAATACTGTCTTTTGATACTGTCTGTCTATTAAAATGAAAACGGTCATTTTCCATGTTTCCTTTGCAAAAGGGGGGGGGGTTTTGTCCCCCCCCCTCCCCCCCCGTGTATACGCCACTGGTGTAATATTATATAACTTTCTTCATATAAATGTGTATATAAACATCAAATCCTCTAATAATGAGAATTACAATTTTATTTCATAGTGAATGTTTCCGTAGCAATTATTTAGACCTACGCATTTTCCACTCTAGAGCTATCCAGAGTATTTATTGATAGCAGATTGATTCTTTACATCTCAGAAAAAAAATCTGCTGATGTGGCTGTGAGGGCGCAGAAAGGAAACACGATGAAATATTGAGGGGGGAGGGGGGTTGCGCCCCCCTCTCCTCCCTTATAACACATCACGTGACTCACCTAGTGGAGACGGCGCCATCATCATCCCCTCATCCCTGAGCGAAGACGTCTCGCACTCCCCCTCTTCCTCCTCCTCCATGAGAGTGGGGGGAGGACTTAGTTCGTACCCCCACCGCTGTCTGAAGGCCTTAGCGCCACCATCGAGTCGAACACGCGGCAGATCCACGAAGAGAGCGTCACCAATCTAAACACAAAAACAACCACATTAATTCAATTTACTCGGGCAGCAGTCTTAAAGCGAGCTGATAGACAAATTCCATTAACAGACCAAACTATTTGACCCCTGACGCCTCCAATTAAAAATGACGTCATCGGTTACATAAATATAGAATATGATGATGTCATTGAGATGAATGTAGTATAGGGAAATGATTGAGAGCGGTGGGAACTAAGTGGGCCATGTCTCGTGTAAAAAAGCCGACCGACAGATTACTGTTACAGTTAGAGCCTTAAAGTGTGTTTTTTGCGCCAATTTGACTTTCTACCTTTTCATCAGAGTGGCTGGCTACAAGCTTATACAAAGTGAGCGGGTCTAACGTAATTAATGCAAAGGCCACGTTAAAACAAGGTTACAAAACCTATTCTGTGTCACAGAGCAACTGGTAGCGAGAAATTAGAGACTAAATACCTTCTCAATTAGAAGAAAGCCATTTCTTACAGTAGGCTGAATATATTACATGTCGATACGATTGTATTTTGTCACGGCAAGATATTATGTGGATGTGTAGGCCTAAATGTAAAAATAAAATTCTGGGAGCACTGAATGTTATTTATAAATAAATATTATGTATTTTATCAGTTTGATTAGTCTTCAAAACAACGAAAAACCTGCACGAAGCTTTTTACCGGAATTTTTATTTTGTTCATTCAGATCCCTCACTTCCTCTTTGCTTTTTTAATTTCTGCTTAATTAACCAAGTTAGTTTCGAGTATATTTATGTAAAACCTACAAACATACTATTTTTTTTAGCTAGAGCACACGTACAAGGGTAAAAGCAAAACAAACCATCATTTTCGTGTAAGTAAAACAAAATTAAAATTAACACTCATATAAAAATAAAAAAAACACGCTCAATAAAGTCTACAGCAACAACACTGCAGGGAGAATGAAATGGACAAGTGTTCAAAGCAACAACGACACAAACAACAGGTGCATTACTTGCTAATTGCTACGTACATGGGCGTGGCTCTCACTACACTACTCTTACTGATACTACCCGTACACTGACATGCACAGTAGTGCACTACTGCACTGGTATTGCAGTGATGCAGCTGGAGTGAAACAAGAGTGCTTGAAAAGGAAGATGTTTCACACGACAATTGTGTTAGAAGTTGTTGATACAACTTTTTGTGCAGCAATTACTGTATTAACTCGAATCATTCTCATTATTAATGTTTACATTCTTGAAGACGCGTGTAATAAACGATACGGGATAGAGCATAAGTTTTCACAAGAGTAACATTTTCCAATAAGATACTATAAATATAGACTGTATCCGTCATGGGCATAGTTGAGTATTTGCAACAGCGCTTAGTTTTTGTATTTTGTATTGGTTTTTTATTAACGACGTATACTCAACCGTGGGTCATATTATGTCGTCGGTAATGGTGCTAATCAGTGATTTCTCTTAAAAAATTAATTGACTACCATCACGGAAGCATTATTGCACCGAAAACGAAAAATGTTGTGAAATATGACATGTTTAAAATTAGAATTTGTATTTTATAATTTGGAGAAGTCCAAATCAAGAATAACTTACGTAACGGCTGATGATTAGAGGTATTACAGTTGTTGATAACTGTGTTTGACATGTTCATGAAATCTAGCTTCCACTCCAAGCAGTGAGTAATGATATAGCCGAATGCTTCAATTGTAAATTAATATGCCCAGGACTACGTTTCTTCGTAATTCTAAGTAATTTAAGTATTATGAAATAAATGCACTTTTATAACTTCTCACATCAACCGTTGTTGTTTCTACGCTTTAATTTCATAGATTAATTTCTCATAAGAGCGAGATAGTGCTCGTACGTACACTATGCATCTTTACGACCACTATAATTATGCCATCACATTATTTTTATTTACAAACTGTGATGTCATTAAAAAATGTGTATCATACACATCATTTATAATACCTACTTGTTTTGAAAATATGAAAGTATAACAAATTACATAAGCCGGAACTTTATAAGATTAATTATAGATGAAAGTGAAACTGTTTGTATAGACACCGTTCGCTTGATCTTATTTCAAACGAAAACAAAACAAAACAAACTCATTAGAGTGTCATGTACTCTTGTACATGGCTTTCTTTCATCTGTGGCCGTTGTCATACAAACAATGCAGACGCCAGCAGTGAACTGAACTGAACTGAACCGACTGAAGAAAGGTCATTGCATAATAAATCACTAACACAAAACACGCCCTCCCCTACGACGGCCCAGCCCATAAGCTCAAAAGTCATACAAATACAAGTCCAAAAGTAATAAAAGTGGTGATATCATCTATGTGTCACCACGCTCAGTATTGGAGACACAACATAGATATAAAAAAGTGCAGAGTATTGCATGAATAAAGTAGATAATTTAAAGTCGCTACACGGACTACGTATATGTGATACAGCCGTGTACGAATGCTCTCTATTCTCTTATTCTATGGTAACATTTTATGAGAATTGTTTGATGTAAGATAAGGCTCAACAATCTCTTGAACATTCTACAAGTTCAACATGACTGATATGAATATTTCTATTTTGCCGACTACCAACAAATCCACGAGAAAATACACACAAAAATACGAAGTATAAATTAGAATATCATCACTTTTAGAATCAAATTATTACTACAATAGTGAGCGAAGACGAAAAACACACTTACTTGTGACATTTTAGTTTTTTGCACATGAGTCATATAAAATACAAGGTTGCTCACAACACACAATTAAATCTAGCTCGACTTATTTCATATCTTCTTTGACACGATATAATCAAAATTACTTAACACACAAAGATGAAACAAAGATTCACATTTCTGACATAATTTTAGCGACACAAAAAAAAAACGCAAATTTGTATGAAGTGCGTTTTAGCAGTGTTTTTGTGCTTACATGCGATACAGCAAAGGTTAGTTAAGAAAAGAAAACAGCACACGTTTCAAAGACAGCAACAAATGCAAACAGCACACGTTTCAAAGACATCAACAAATGCAAACAGCACACGTTTCAAAGACAGCATCACATACAAACAGCGCACGCTCCAAAGACAGCAACACATACAAACAGCGGCGCATGCATAACGCCCCAAAGACAGCAACATATACAAACAGCACACGCCCAAAGAACAGCAACAGGTGAGAATGACAAGTGTTGTAGGTACCGACCTTGAGTTGTAGGCGAGGCCGACAGGGAGTCCCAGGAAATATCTAGACAAGCAGCAAGAAGTGGAGACAAGACACCTGGGTTAGTATTGGCATGACATATCCCGCACACTCGAGCAGGTACAACGCACAACATCATTGTAATAAACATCTTATAACAATAACCATACATGTAACGTAAAGTTTTGTCAGTTCGTAATTTTAATAGCGTCGTTATGTAGAAAACATTTTTTTATAGAAACTAGATACCCACACATGTGGATTATGTCCCATTGTAAAATTAGCCCCCCCCCCCCCCCCCCGCCCCTCTTCACTCTCTCCACTTCAAACCCTGCTGTGATTGAAAACTCCACGATAAAGAGAATAATGAAGCTGTCAAATGCAGAATAATTCTCGGTTTTATTGTAAAATAAAGCTATGCGCGATACTGAAAAGCTGGAGTATTGGGTGATAATAATAATAATAATACGCGTTAGTGATAAAACAGCCAGTACGTTTCAACAAAAGTGATTTATAAATGCCAATTTAAATGCAATCATCACTTAGATCTGTCTATAATCAAATATGGACACTACTTGTTGTAATATGTGTAATACTGCAACTAAACTGTACGAAGTAATCATATTATTAATTGTATGAATATTATACGAGTGTTGTGTACATGCTATGCGTTGTACCTGAAAGTGCACCATTCCCATTATATACATGCATGCTCATTGCTCATTGCTCACACATCATTCAACATGATACCATATTTCCATAGGTAAGTAGGTATAAGCTAAGCCTATGGTAGAGTTAGTATACAATACAATTACATAATTGTTTACATTAGTTTCAAGAAGATCAAGAAGCTTCAACTTGATTACATATTTTGATATAACTTGTAATACACATTGATAAGAGTTTCTAGTTGATTCTGGTGATAGCGAGCATCATTTTTTAATGTTATCAATCTGTGGATTAGTTTCAAACATCTCTCAATTCTTTTCTTCCACCAGTCCCTTCATTTCTACATATTATACATAACAATTATTAATCCTGTATTATTTGTTACGCATATTCCTATCTATATCTATCACTTATATTTCCCCTTCCATCAATTTTATTCTGTAGTATTCCTTAGTGCCTAAAACACTCTTGTCTATATTATGATACAATCCCTTAAGTTCATCGAACATTCCCACAAACTTATATTATCGTCGCTCATTCAAATACTTCTTCATTAGTTACTCTAATCAATCCGAGAGATCTTCAAAGTAACGATTTATATGCTTTGTGATGGGAATATTGTTGATAAGGATACAACGAGTGTTTGTATTGTTGTGAAGTACAAGTCTGTCATATGTGATATATGAACGCAACGTACGAGCTACAGTCTGGGTATAACTGTTCCACCCACAGTCTACGGTCGACCAAACACGAGAGGAACCACAATTAGAGAACTCTCCCTATATACTTATCCCCCCCCCCCTCCCCCCCCCCCCCCTCCATCCCCCCCACTCACCTCATCATCGCAGCACTTTGACCCGCCAGACTGGTCACTCAACTCAGAATATAATACCCTAGTCCTAGCGGTTATAACGTTTTTAAAGCTTTTACTTGAAAAATGTTAAAAAGTGAAAAACGGTTATTTAAATCATTTCAAATTTAAGTTCAGAATATTTACATACTAAACGTATAATAACAAAGAAAGAATTTTAATGTGTTTCTGAAATTCAGCCAATTATCCATATTCTCTATGGATTTTGAACTATAGTTATAAAAAGGCAAAGAAAGAATTTTAATGTGTTCCTATAATTCAGCCAATTATCCTTATTCTGTATGGATTTTGAACTATCAACAAATTAAAAATGGGTTCTGTGCCAAGCTTGTCCCTCAGTGTTTTCTAGTTTTAACATTCGGACTAATACTTGTGCAGTATGCAAAAAAAAAAATTTTAAAAACTGATCATGCAATCCACACAATAACTTCCTGCCTGAAACCTGTTACCTGTTGCCCAACCCTAAACCCAGCTGCGAGTCCTGCAGGACACGAACCTAAAGAATAGCTCGTCCTATATAATACACCCTTAATCGTTAGATCCAATTATTTATAAGCCGTAGGGCGCGTTTTATATTGTTATTCTACGTAATAGCTTGCATAATAAGAGGGTTTATTACAATGCTTTGAATAATATGAGAGAATAGCCACAAGCTATGCTCGCTAATAGCTTCTCTGTTGTGTGTGTGTTGAATACGGCCATGCAACAATAGAATAGCAATAATCAATTCCTTTCCTTGCTACCAAGACTGAGGTGAAGAAGTTGGAATATGTCAAACGTGGTACAAGTTACCACGTACTTTCCTTGCATACACGCATAGAGCAACATGTATGCTATTGACATAATAAATAAAATACAATTTTATTTATATGTAGTCACTCAAACAGTGTCAAGAACTGATTTTTAGTGGGGGACATTTCTTCTATTTATTATGTGCTTCCTTGCTATCACGACTCCATCACCGTAATATCATATTGATAGATTAAAGTAAATTTCCCAAATTAAAGAAACCCTACCCGAACCGGGATTTGAACTCTGGACCTTCTGCATTGGAAGTATGAATAAACTGAACTCACTAGGAATAAACCTAACTTTTAACTGATCAGTTATGTTCATAATAATTATATTATTAGATTATGTGTTTGAAAATGTGGTAACCATGGGTAACTACCCTGATATTCATACTTAGCACAATTAGATACACATCCAACCTGTAACAGATAAATCTCCCAATAGAATGTTAGTGACCAATTAGCCCAGGGAAAGTGTTGCCCTCAGCTTACCGAGAGCTCTTCACTACGGTAAGCGGTAAGAGTCTGCTCATCTTGAAGCAGCACACAGAAGTAGGGTTCCCAGGCCACCAAGGGGACTCGCTCATCCTTCACCGCGTTGGCCGGACGGTGACCGATCGTCAGTTCTTTGTCTGAAACATGAAAACAATACGTTGTTACTACTAATCGCTCATCCTTCAACGCGTGCGGACTTTGGTGTTGGGACGGAAGTCCTGTGAATGTCCATATGAAAACATTTATGTTAAGTAAAAAGTTATCATCTTCCGGTTAATGAGTCCTGCAGTGCGATTCTGAATGGCCGTGATAAGTTTAACGCATGCTTTTTGTCGTTACAGTAGGCGAATGCAAGGCGGTGATTGGCTCACTGCCTTCTTTTAACGACTAAAACTCGGGTTAAACTTATCGACGCCGATTCAGAATCGCGGCCCTGGTGTGTGTTATTAACATTTATTTTATTAAAATTAATGGTAAGTGTACGGAACTGTAAATTTCCTTCCTGAAGATACATAAAATATGGATGACCAATGAAAGGTGTAGCTTGTTATGCAATTAATAAGCTTGAACAAACAATATTTGACATGGGCAATAAGTAGCTCGTTTGATTGAAACAGTAAAAATACAATTTTAAACAATCATTCTCTAATTCCGCATCACGATATACATGAGCGATTTCTCGTTGATGGTATATACAAAACAACTTTCATTTTAAAATAGATGTTTATGGCACATACAAAAACAATTCGGTAGGTTTATAGTGTAATTACTTTAATGGTTTTATCGTTTTTCCTAAATCGAAAAAGATTAATTTGTTATTCGGCTTTTTTGTATGATGCACAATGATAAATAATTGCAGGGCATAGTTTAACGAAGAGGTGGCAATACTGGCCTCATTTATACCTATCTATAGTGTGGAGGTTTTTATTAAAGAGCACGTATTAATTTTAATCTCTTATACCTGTATGCACTATTAATAATAGTCTATAAATCAGTACATTACAGCAATCATGAGTACTACTGCAACTATCATCTCACTGGTCCGTCTCCATCAGTCATGCTTGAAAGGTGTATCGAAGTGGTCATAAAGAACCCATAGATGCTCTAAGCTTTTTATAAACAATTCTGTATCACTGACATTCTAGCCACAATATCATTTACCATTGCACGATACCATCTGCTGACGTGTAGCAAGGTTTCAGCAATGCTCAGTAGTAAGTAAGTTCAGTAATGAAGGTGCCAATTAGCTATCAGGGTACATAACACAAGCAATCTATACAGAGATTATTGCGTCACTATACACGGAGGCCGAAAATGTGGCAGAGAGAATTTAGCGAATTTCTCGTGTATCATTTCAAACCACTGTAAAGGACTCAGAAAGAAGGACCGGGAAGGGGAAGAACAGAAGACTAGAAGACAGAAAGGAAGAAAAGAAACGAAAAGAAGGAAGAATGACATTTTGTTTGATATCTTTAGAATCAGTTATGTATGTACTATTATTTATATGATATTTTTAAAAAACGTAGTAAATGTTATGTAGCAAAGTGCATAAGACACAATAACATTTTACAAAAAAAAAAAAAATCACTACAGCGACGGTCAATCTGAATAACAAGGTGTTGTGGTCAATGGCTGGAAATACAACACAACTTATTTCCTCTTCAAGGTCGACCGTGAGAAATCGAATACTTTTGTCGGTGATTCTCAACTGAGCACTTCGTGCATGACAACGAAAAGAACAAATTGATAGGGAAGTCGTTACATTCTATTCGTAAAGAACATTTAAATGAGCGACATCGTAGACCAATCGAATTCTCGGCAATGCGAAACAATACGAAGAAATGATTAAGTAGAGTTTGGTGCAACTTTAGGAATGTAGATGAAATGAGATTGAATGGGATGTGGGAAGAATACATAACAATAAGAAAATAGCTGAGGTGATGATGATATTTAGCATAGATGCATTAAATTTTGACAACGATTTTAATTATCACAAGGTGATAATATGAAGACGAAAAACGTCGCAATACATCTAAGACCAAGACAGGATTCGAACCTGGAACCAGGAACCGTGGTATACTAGATATACAGGTGGGATTGAAGAGTGGGGAAGGTAAACAAAAAGAAAACATATGTTACGGGAAGAGAAGAGAGAGGTTCACAGAAATGTGAAACGAAAAGAGAAAACCCGGAGAATGTCAATGGTTGTGATGCGAAGAGAAGAGACATCGAGTCATGGCCAAGTCCGAAGGTTTTTTCATTTCCAGAGGGTTTCAATGCAGTTTTAATCACAAGCATGAAACATCCGTTCCACAAATCAAAACAAATGGACTTTTAATTCGTTTTGGAATTCACTCGCGTTTTCCGTCAAACAAAACAACAGACTTTCATCAAAGAATTGTCTGAATGGATGGACGGCTTTTTCCCCCCGGTTCCCAGCTGCAGAATGAAGACAATGTCGAGGCAGAGACCTGAGGCGCAGAAGAGTTTGGCAGGTCATGCGATTGTTCGAGTACCAGAGAGTCAAGGACAAGACAGATGACATTGACGTCCGAATCTCGAACATTTACAAGAAACTTGTCAATTACTATACGTGCCAAGACAGGATACTGAGATTTTAGACTAAAGGTACTTAGCAGGATTTTGTAGCACCGATATAATTAGAGTAATTACGCTTAACTACGTAGTGTACAGCACTAGTCACGTCACATGTAAAAATTCCCAAAAGGAAACAATATATTAAACACTTACTGTACAAGACAATACTTCAATAGCTATCCGACGCTAAATATTTAGTCCGTGGCCAATTTGTTTCTTTTTCCATATATGGCAACCTGATTTCCACGGAGAAAAGGTTTCAAGATTTTTGGCCTGGCACAATTTACCGGGCTTAAGCTACCTAAATATGAATATTCTAAAAGAGGAACATGACGACGGTATCAATCATAGATTAAAACATCTACACATTTCAAAGTGAAACAATGTAATTGTCTACAGTCTACGTACTCTACACGATAAGAGAAGATAGAAAACATCGATTTGTACTCAGAGTTTAAAGAAAATGCATTTGTAAGGAGTATATAAGGACGAGTTATTGACTTCCTGTAAAATTGTTTGAACCTTCATTGAAAAAGAGCGATTTTTTAGAGTTCAATAAATACAGTGATTATTAGTTCCACCTCTGCAGCAACACGAGGGCCACCCACTGCGACCGGCAATGTCCTCTAACAATCTGTCAAGGTCACAGAAGAGTTGTTTCTATTTCTATATCACGGTTCAACACCCACAAGAGTCGATGGGGTCAGCCCGAGGGGTGTTTGTCTAATGCGGGGGTGGCGGGGCGGGTGCAACCATAACTCATCGCATCGTAATCAACGCTCATCGCGTAATCATAGTGTTTCTTGTGGAGCGTGATTGCAAAGCCAGCAACATGCTCGAGGATTGTTGTTGTTGTTGTTGTTGTTGTTGTTGTTGTTGTTGTTGTTGTTGTTGTTGTTGTTGTTGTTGTTGTTGTGGTTCTCAGCCTGGCTACGTCACGAAACAGCTGTTTGCAATGAGTTTCTTGTAATCATTTTCACGATTCCCTTTGTTTCTCTGTTTTTCATATTTCTCATAAAATCAGCAACGTTTAAAATTCGGTCTGCTCCCAGTCGTGTAAGGGTGACAACTGACAATAGAACTTTGAAGCAAGGAAGCAAGTTATTAGGCCAGAAAAGAGCAATGAAAAGTGTGTAGATCTCGTGGGTCCTGATTCTAGAAAATTAGAGATACAAAATCTAGGTGTAAACTCCCATTTGAGTTGTTTGCAAGAATTTAAAAATTATGGAGTTTTTAATTAGTTTTGTTTTTCACATTCTATAGAATCAGAACACTGGACTAGCTGGACTAGCAGGTCTAATATAAGATAGTTATGTATGTTGTACGAGGCGATTCAAGAGTCAATTCTACCACACCAAATGACAAAACCACTATCCTCACTATCGTTCAAATTTTGATAATATGTAATAAGTAATTCCTAAAAAAGACAAATCACACCTACCTATAATGGCTACAGAAAGTTAAGCATACACCTAGTCCCACGATAAAATAAAAACTACATTTTGCGCTGATTGTAAAACAATTAACAACAAATCAAAAAACCATTAATTTATTTCAACATCCCGGAACCAGAAGCAAAGCAAGTGTTGTGTTTGTTCAGTCAATGTTTGTTGAACGGCAGTGGCGTAGCGTCACGATTCCAGTGCCCCCTGCGCACGTTCGCGATACCGCCGCTGGGTTTTGGTTTGATTCGCACAACACGGAGTGGAACTCACGGCTCGTTTACTGACAATATAGACAAACTGGCGACCGACGAAACCGGTCATTAAGATTCATTCGACCTATCGAAACTGAGAGCTACTGAATGGCGACGTCACGAGAATCGATTCGTCAAAGTGAATATATCGACTTTGGTTTCGAGATGTGTAGATAAGGAAGCGTAAAACTATGTGAAACTCCACATGCAAGAAACCTTTCGGAGAGGATATGGAAGTTAAAAGAGGCAACATTGAAAAGTTAATACCGAGTCTAGAGTTACCTTCATGAGTTTCCTACGTTAAAGTGTTTATTTCTATTATTACTTTATTAATTAATTTATTTATTTATTTATTTCAGATGATTAAAAAAAAAAATATATATACAAATGGTCCACGTATTTCGCGCTGGATACTATAACTGGTATCAAATTGCATCTGGAAATTATTTTAAGAAAAATATCAAGTTATACAGTTGATATTACAATACATGGACACTACATAAAACATAATGTAAAATACACAACATTTACTTCAAATTTTTTTTACACGTTTTAAATTTATTTTTATTACCCTCTAATAAGACTGTACTATATTTCACAACTCACTAACATTTCGACATCCAAATCTGATAAGACTTTCATTAGCCCCAAACAGGAATTCATCCCACTCCAATAATTTACCTCACTCTCACTATTGCGCTCAATTCACATTTTTACGGCCTAAAACCACCGTGAAATTATATTTGTACACAATCGATAATCACTTTGCCCTACACGATACTGTAATTATACCCGTCTAGTCAAGACATGTAGCTGATCATGATGCAACAACTCCACAAGTAGTCATTGATTAGATCAGATCTACTCGATACGGCATATCCTTACTTCCTACCGTATGACAAGTAATTACATGCCAATGATATGTTGTTTTTTTTATATAATTTCATAATTTCACAGACAATGCGGGAATACGCCCCAGATTAAGCGCGAATTACGTCACAAACAAAACACTACGCCCTGTCTTCATAAGAAAAACCGAGCTACTTTTTAAGTAGGTAGGAACCAACCACTACGCCGATCAGTGGAGCGAAATAATTGCACACCGGTCAATTACGCAACGTGTACACACAAGTGTACTGACATTGGAATGTCAGTTGCTTCACCTGGATCTAGACATCATTCTAGAACAGTTTTTACAAGAGTTTTGGTCCCCTTCACAGCTGACTGGGTACATTTGCACACTTGTTGGTGTTGTGTTTAGTGGATGGGCGTTTTCGTTGGTCGGCTTTTTAGAGTCGGTGTGGAGCAAATAGAGTAAGCGGTGAGAACGCGGTGTAAAACAGTTGGCAACGATTTCGTAACCTGCTATGTAAACATTTATTATGATGAGTGATGTACCGTAATGTTTACTCCCCGAGACTAAAGTCATCGAAAAGTCGCCGGGATTTTGCGGTTTCAAGGGAAATTAGGGGGGGGGGGGTGTATACTAAATCAGTGGTTGTATAGCATTCAGTCGTTTGGTCACTGCGATGAAGATATCCGTAAAAAAATGTATTTTTTATTTGTAAACAGGTAAATTAATCTCATTATCACACACTGCAATTTCCCCATTATATTATTAAATGAAATGAAGTTAGAGTTCTGAAATATTTTTTTTCTTTTCATGCAATACATTAACCCCATTGCCCCAGAGATTCCCAATTAATTGTAGGTATAATAACAAGATCATCACAAAGTGGAATTGCAATCTCGTACTATAATTTGAAGAAGAGGAAATACTAATGGCGAGACCAACGAAGATGGGATGATTGTCCCACACAATATTCTTGTAAACCTCATCTCGCACTACGAGGTTCACAATGACGCCCCCCACCCACTCACCCCCTGACAGCATCACCCCCTACACAACTCATCTCCTGCAGAAACACGATCGCATTACGTCCGCATAATTGAACCTCGGGTTCGTTTCCAATTCCATTAATATACATAAGAGCCTCAGCTCTCTCAGCTCATCTGGCAGTCGTACTTGATTGAAATTGATATTAATTGATAATAACAGACCAACCAACGGACAAAGATGATTAGAATGTTGGCGTTAAGTGCCTAATCCCTTCACATGCATGAGATGGATGATAGAGGGATGGGTGGGGCTCGACCACGCACACAGATGACCTAGAAATGTTGAGTAATCGAACTGCAGCAGACTGTTGTGTTCACGAACACATAAACACAAACACAACACAACACCACACGAGTACATGTGTGTGTTGAGTAATCGAACTGCAGCAGACTGTTGTGTTCACGAACACGTTAGACACGGCTAAACACAAACACAAACACAACACAAGTGTGTGTTGAGTAATTGAACTGCAGCGGTCTCTGCAGACTGTTGTGTTCACGAACACATTAGACACTGGTAAACACAACACAACACAAACCCACACGAGTACATGTGTGCGGCTCAAGTAGGCCACTGAAGAAGAAGATTCCGTTATGGCCGGCGTGCAATGTTGTCTGCGGGTTTGTGGTTTACAATTATCTTTACGGATGAAGTAGATTCGATTTGGAATTGGGTGTCACATTTGGTTATGCTAATGCGAATGGGAACAAATTACTTTTTGTTTTAGTACATGAGAGACTTTGTGTAAGATTGTTCTTTTTTACTAGTGTGTTGGTTCTAAATTTAACTGAACTATCGTCACATTAAAAGCCCTAATTCTACACAGCATATATCATAAACTAATTGTATTATTGCTTATAACAAGTAACGCAAAAGTACAGGGGAGAAAGTTACAGATAATACTATGTGAAACAATTCGAATTCTTTAAATACAAATTTTGGAAACTTTTAACAACGGGAGACATTTTTTTAAACTGCACTTTGAGTATGATTTTAAAAGTACCATCTACCGTAGCTTATATCCCAAAATATTGATAAAATTGAATCATCTTCAGCAGCCAAACGTTGTTATTCTAGTGTTCCAACTGTGCACACTGCCCCCCCCCCCCCCCACAAATGTGTGTACATTTACATCCACCACAAAACAACACGGACAACCTAGGCTATAATGCCAGGATATACCTGATAATACTATTTAGTTCCACAATGCTATGCAAAGTCGTGCGAAGTCAAGTTAAGATTCTATACTGTGTCTCTTTCTTTTAGGTATCGGCTGAACTGTCTCACAGAAGTCTCACATAGATCATAGATCAAAAGAACTTGTCCCACGAATCAAGATCACGATATTAATGAAGGAAAACAAAGGAGCTAATTTATTCTACAATCCACGTTTCGTGCTGCAGATTTTTTCACACTGCAAATTAGAGATCTGAATAGGTTCGTGGGTTCGATCCCCGGCTCAGAACACGATCTCGATTGATTGATTGATTGATTGATTGACTGGTTGATTGATTGATTGATTGATTGATGGTATGTGCCGCACGCCTCGATTTATACAGTGGCGTAATTAAGAAGGGACCCCGTCGAGTGTTGAGAAGTGATTAGAAAAAACGATGAACTTAATTAAGCGATGAAAGGGCGAAATGAACCCATCAGTACTAACGACATTATGCTGGCTAGATGCAGCCACAGGCGACTTGCAACCTCTCGATGGAAGCTTATGGTATCTGCTAGTCGAGGGGTGAAGAACAAAATGATATTGATAACGTTAGAGAAATGTATTATTCTATTAGTGTATAGTGTATAACTTTTTTAAGGAGACATTTTTGACTCTGTTAAATCTGTAGCAATTTTATATTGTTGCATATATCTACGAAATGCAAATTAAACTAACATTACTACGGTAAAATATACGTCATGCGAACCTTTCTACGGTAAACTTTACCTTCTAACGATATAACTTCAATCAGTATTCATAGGTTGCACGTACGTCGCATCTTTGCGCGTGGCGGCCACATTTGTGATCAAACTTTGACGTTGCCACGGAGAAACAATTGAAGGCTGTTGTGCTAGAACACATACATTTTTTGTTCTTTAAAATTCAGCCTGTTTTTTAAACAAAACTAGGTGGTAACTTTTATTTTTTACATTTATTACTTATGTTTACTTTTTAAATTCTAAATTAGGCTTAGTTATTGAATTTGAATAGGAATTGCCAATGATCTAGGATTGGTCCTCCTCAGTTGTGTCGCAATCATGGCCGCTGTGACGTCACGTGGGAACTGTGAATACAACTCTTCCTTTCGCCGTTTTTTTTTTAATCCGTTGAAACATTTATGCGTTCGTATAAACTAGTCTCTAAATATCCTCGAAAACTTCGTGATAGTCACATTAGTGACTTGTCTTCATTTCTAACGGGCTAGCAGTCTTACAGTTAGTCACTCATGTCATTAGACTCAAAGCATGGCCAATATAGAGTTAATCGCTGATTTCCACCAAGTCGTACTTGTTACTTGTTATGTCACAAATGAGAAGCGGACATGCGTAGACATGTCCTCGACTAGTGATGACGTCATGCGTCAAAGCGTGGGATGTTTCCATGCGCAGGTGTTTCATGTTTCTTTTAATCGCATTCAGACGAGCTGAAATCTCTCATTAAAAAGAACACAGCAACATCACGCATGTCATACTTGAGCGTAAATTTATTTAATTAAAAAGTAATTTTGTAAATAAGTTTCTATTGAGAAAAAATGAAGGTCTGGTAAATGTCACATACTTGTGGTCTTGACAAGTAAAACGTGAAGAATCATAATTCATAATGACTTCTTCACAATACAAGCCTCCAAAACCGTTCGTGCCCGGCATCAACCCAGCAGAAGATTGGCAGAGATGGCGTCAACGCTACGAAATATACTACGAAGCGGCAGACATCGACACAAAGCCGGTAAGAAAGCAAAGAGCAGATCTCTTACAAGCGCTAGGCGATGAAGCCCTAGAATTGTATAACGTGATGAGCGTGACGCTCGGCAACGAAGAAGACAGAACCCCTCAAGTCATTCTAGACGGTATAACCAAACATTACATGCCATATAAAAACACGACGTATTTGCGCCATTTGTTTTTTACGGAAGTACAGTCACCGGAGCAAACAATAGACCAATACGTCACGGCCCTCCGAATCAAAGCCAAAAATTGCGATTTCGGAGCCATCACAGAGTCTCTGATAAAAGACCGAATGATATGTGGCATAAGCGATGACAGCCTAAGACAAAGGCTATTGAAAGACCACACCCTAACCCTTGACAAAGCACTCAACCTGTGCAGAGCTGACGAAAGCTCTAAAGTCCAGGCTCAGATGATGTGCACACGTGCTGAAGTAGCTCATGCCATCACGTATTCCAACAATCATAGAAACAGGCCCAGGCAAAATGTTGAGGACTACAAAAAATCACAACAAAAACCTGAGAAAAATAATAGGCCTAATGATTCTAAAAATCCATGCTACAAATGTGGTACGTTCCATGCACCACGTCAGTGTCCAGCCTTCGGCAGAACCTGTCGCAAATGCAACAAAGCCAATCATTACTCCAAAATGTGCAGAATGAACCAGGGACACAACCCAGTCCTGCATGCAGTAGAAGGTGAGCATAAAACGTCCGAAAGTGACTCATCGGAGAATGAATCATTTAGCATAGAATCACTACAACTTGATGCTGTCACAAGCAGAGCCGAATGGATAGAACAGATCACAATACACAACGTGAAAATACCGTTCAAACTAGACTCAGGGTCGGAAGTCAACGTGATACCGATAGATACTTACAACAAGTTCAAGAAAAAACCTCCAGTAAAACCAACGAACAAACGAGTGACATCATACACCGGTCACCAGATCAACCTAAAAGGTACGTGTCAACTAAAATGCAAAGTGAAAAATGTAAAGGCAACGTTAGACTTTTACGTAATTGAAAATGACTCGCCACCCATACTAGGCCTAAAAGCATGTGAACAATTGCAGTTGCTCAAGAGAATTAACACAATAAACAGTGAAAACAAGGAGCAGGATACAACAATCAACAGTGCTCAAGACATAATAAACAAATTTCCTCAAACCTTCAAAGGGATTGGCAAACTTAGCAACGTGCATGACATAAAGCTGGAAAGCAACGCCATCCCCCACATAGCAGCGGCACGGAAAATTCCAATATCATTACGAGAGAAAGTAAAGCGGGAGCTCGATCGAATGCTTCAGGAAAACATTATCATGAAAGAAGAAGGGCCCACAGAATGGGTCAACCCCATTGTGCTAGTATCAAAGCCTAACGGGGGCATACGAATTTGTCTCGACCCAAGGCGCCTCAATAACTATATTCAACGTGAACATCTTGCTCTTCCCACAGCTGATGTCATATTCTCCGAACTACAGGGAGCAAAAGTGTTTTCGGTCCTTGACGTGTCGTCTGCGTTCTGGCAGATACCTCTTAGTGAAAAAAGTTCAAAGCTATGCACAATCGCCACACCATTTGGCAGATATCGATTTTTACGGCTTCCGTTCGGCATTAAAAGTGCATCAGAAATATTACAAAAGGAGATCAACAACCTAATAGATGGATTGGAGGGGGTGCTCAGCTATCAAGACGACATAATGGTATATGGATCAACGCTTGAAGAACACAACAAAAGGCTCAACATGCTATTGGAAAAAGCCGAGAGATTCAACTTCAGGTTTTCCAAAGAAAAACTACAGCTGGCCGTGCCGACCATCAAGTACCTGGGCCACCAACTGTCACCAGAGGGAATCCAAATACATCAGTCCAAGGTAAAAGCAATCAATGCCATTCCACAACCTAAAGACAAGGGTGAAGTGCAGAGATTCCTAGGCATGGTCAACTTCCTATCCAAATTCATACCCAACATGTCTGAAAAAACCCATCACCTAAGACAACTCCTGCGGAAAGATAACGAGTTCGTATGGACAATTACACACCAACAATCCTTTGATGAGCTTAAAACCGTGGTCACCACCTCACCTGTATTAGCCTACTTCGATAGAACCAAAGCTACAACGCTCTCGGTAGACGCAAGTCAATTTGGATTAGGAGCGGTGCTCCTACAGAACAATCGTCCAATTGCCTATGCATCCGCCACACTAACACCCACCCAATGTAATTATCCGCAGATCGATAAGGAATTTATCGCAATTACATGGGCCTGCGAGCATTTTCACTTTTACTTATATGGGTCAGATTTTACAGTAGAAACTGACCATAAGCCATTGCTCGGGTTAGTGGAAAAACCGATAGAAAAGCTATCACCTCGCCTACAACGTCTCCTAGCAAGATTTTTGCGTTACAACCCCAAGCTACAACACGTACCCGGAAAATTTATGTACACCGCAGACACCTTATCAAGAGTACCCGATCCAACGCAAAGCGTCAACACGGATTTCTTACATGGGGAAGCATCGGCAGTTCACTCATTGGTTAGCTACTCTGACGAAAAGTACGAGCGTCTTTGTCAAGACCACAAGTATGTGACAGTAAATAGTTTCGTTTCTAATTTAAGGCTTCACTCAAGGCAAAAGAGGTTTCTGCGCTCATAAAGAATTTGAAACATCCAAAATTTGGCTTTGAATTGTAAATGAAATCTAAACGGAGGTTTTGATAAGCGCATACACTTTGATTAGATGGTTGGAAAACAATTTTGGTTATTTAAATCGTGAAAAACTCTATTTGTACATCTTAGGAACTAGGCTACATCTTAGATGCGTTACTTGTTCACAGAAGATGACGCAAAACACTAAATTCTAAACATTACCGTCCTGTGCATTTGGAGTTTGGACTGTCTTCTCTAAATTTAATAGTTTTGCTCTGTATTATATAGTTTTTATAAACTGACCATAAAACCTATTTGACATCTTGTGTCCATCCATGCTTCGATAGTTTTGAAAAAAGTTCCTCGCTATTCTCTCTCCTTCAAAGTGTTCGAATGTATTACACTCCACAGCCTTGAACATAATGTTCTACATTGCAACCTCGCACCACCTCTACTATTTTTAACTTCCACTTTCCCTCCGGTTAAAATCTCTAATGTTTCTCCGTTACTCAAACTGTCTCACACTTACACTAATCACCCTTCGTTTGTTTTCTTTGAACAATATTTTATATCTCTCGTTCCTCATTTCCTCTTCCAAGTACTTCCTCATTATATCGTGACTCTTACTCCCTCAGGGGATATTTAAGATTCAACGTCTAATGTCTCCCTACGCGCTACGATCATCTTATGTGTTGAGCATACCTGCCAGTTAACTGTCGGGAGTTAAAGATTTTGTAGCGTATCCCGTATTATCCTTAATATAGTCCCCGAAAACCTCTAAAAGCAATGGCCCTTGCTATTCACTTGGTAGTAATATTCTATTCTATATTTTCATAATACCGTAAAATGTTGGCTTTATAAGAAAAAGATTTTTCTTGATACTTGCCAAGTTTCACCAAATTTTTAGCTCCGAAATAAATCGTTAATCGGAGATAGAAGACACTATGGATTTTGAAAGTGGTTTGATGAAACTATGGTAACCAATCCAAGATTATTAAATCGGATATTCACAATGTTTGGCGAATTCGGAAAAATAGAAGTCGCAAAACAGAAATAAAAACATCCAAGGGTTATTTAAGTATATACGATCATCATAGAAGAATGACCATAACGCCTCCATGCACCTATATAATTAATTTCCCTTTTCAATATCGTCCATGTTCCATATATCCACTCATATCGTAGGGTTATTGAAGGCTGCAATTACAGCAACCATGCAAAACTATTGCGTTGGTCATTCCGCGCAGTCTTCTGTCTGTTGGCGAGTTACATATTATGTTTTACTTTTAATCATCACGCTACGCTATGGCTGCACGGACGGAAGCTTAGCGGTCGGCCATGGCATTCCTTTAAAACTTTCATGTTGCTTCATTCAGTTTCAAATAACATGTGATCGAGCTGCCGTTGTTTTTCATCACGGCTCTTACCGCGTTGTCTGTCACTAGTACCATATATTTAAAGTGAAATATGAATTATAGAAGCAGCATCTCAATTATATATCGTTCATGCAGTATGTAATTAATACTTGAGTATTAAAAGAAACAAGAATCTGCTTACAAAATGCATATAGCCGTAAAGTTGACCTACTTTCAAGTGATTAACACATTTATGTACGTCAGGGGATGTTTTGCTACGGGATATTTTGTTGGCAGATTGTTTCACATAACATACCGGCGTCAAATAGAACATTGCAATGTTACTTCACGTTTTGTCATGATCAGCACCGGTTAGGCGAATATTTTTAGGCTGGAAAAATGTTTTCATTCTTAAAACAAAACGTTAGTTTGGTTAAAACTGGTAAGACTATAGAACTGAGAAGTTAGCCACAATTTTAAATATCTTGAGAACGATATAAAAAAACTGATACAGTTTCGTCAGAACTAAACATATTTACACAAGATCATAACTGTTAAGGATTATTTATTTATTTTATCCCTCTTTAGCCTGATGAGTGATGATTGATGAATGATAATGACGAAGGGAGGAGGGGAAGCCTGGTACCGGCACGTAGCCTACTCATATCGAAAAGTACAAAGGGGACCATCGGCTTTACGTCCTATCCGAAAGGACGGTGTAACTTGACCAGTCATATAGGTTCCTCCCATGTTATTTTGATGCTAACTTGGTAACTTTATGGATATTATAGTTTTGAAGATATTATTCAAAAAACGTTAGGAATGCACGGTGTCGTATCGGCCATCGAACTCATGGCTATTTGCAGTACCAGTGATAGATCCAGGGAATTCTTTGCGCATCTAAAATTAACATCATACTAAGTATGCGTTGCGCGCGGGTGTAACGGATGCACTGACGGTAAGTGTAAGTACTAATGTAATTACATGAAGTATTCCGCCCGGCAAACACTCTGTACAGTACAAACAGACAGACAGCCAGACACGTGCGAGGAGGACTATAATAGACGGCGACCAATTGGGATACCGAGATACCGGATATGTGGAGGAGGTGACACTTATTCCACTTCCGGTGGCAGACGAGCCACGTTCGACTCCCGGCGAGGGAGTCAAGCACGTAGGCACCGTCGGTTGGAGTGACCCTATTCGCCTTGAGGGCAGGAGGGCCGGCTTCGACTCCAGGGGAGATAATATACCAGCGCTCTGAGTGTAAACTATCTTTAAAATGAAGGGGTTGCTCCATAGAAGCCGCCAAGGGGGGACAAGACAGGGCACTTGCCCCCTTCGAATTAAAATTGCGCCTGAGTTAAAAGAAAATGATCGTGTATTTTTTGAAAGTTTTTTTTTATCAGACAGATAGTATTACTGAATCTAAAATGGGTTGAACAGTAAAACAATTGAAACATAACGCTGCATTTTCACCAATCTGGATGAGTTGAGGATATAATATTAAGTAGAATGTCGAATCTTTAGAGGATGATTAAAAAATGGTAAATATGTTTATTTTTTAACATATGGTATTCGATTGAGCTAATTCGGATACTAAGTAAATCAATTATAACGTTTTACGATCACGTTATCTAATTAATTATAATTGCTTACGTAAAGTAATAACATAACAGTGAATATAATCTATACATTAGGAAATTACTAAATGATTACATACGTTTTTGAGGTCAATTCAGCGGTATGTATACATAAAATTGCATGTTAACAATTATTGCCGTCATATCAGACAACTAAATATTTCGATACGTTAATTTAAGTGTCTAGCAGCTATAAATTCTACACGTTATAGCTCATCGCTATAAATATTGCGATATACCTAACCGTTTCCACAGGTTTGCTGTTTAGTTTCAACCGTAGTCAGTGGTGTATTCGAGCCTAGGCGGGATTAGACACCGCCTAGGCACTTTTATTTGGAGGCTATAGGCTAGCCTAGGCGCTTTTTCACAGTACTGTTGATTAAATTTCAAGAACCCGTATAGTATTCACAATATCTATAATTGAGAAAAAATACGTTACCTCAACGTCTTCATGTATTCAGGTTTCATTTCTGTAAAATCTTTTTCCGACCACTTAAAAGCAATTGCCCCCCCCCCCCCCCCTGTTCACACGTGAATTCGACCACCTAGGCGCTTTATATTTTAGGAATACACCACTGACCGTAGCTATATTTTCCAATGCACTCAGTCTTAATTTCATTACCATAGCGTACTCATGGCACAGTAACAGTATATAGGCCACTGTGGTTGGTCATTAGCTCTTTATTATGCTCATATGGAAACTGAACAAAACAACCGCTACCATTATTGCCAACTGAGCGATGGGTGACTCGACTAAGGCTGAAATGTGAACTATATTTACCTAGTGGATATCATAGAGACATGGAATAATGTTGTAACCATAGTTAACTTAACTTGTGCAAGCATAATATTGACATTATTGTAATAATTTAACAATCACATGTGATTTGTTATTTTACCTATACATATACTTACTGTGGTTAATACAACTCACAGCTAGCACGATTCTCGAAATTATAAAGATAACGAATATAATATAACCTTCTAGATAGCGCATGTACGAAAGATGTGTTTACAGATTACCAGATTTTGTAAGATTACAAAAACTGATTTTATAATTTGAAGGAATCATATTACACTTTCCATCTACAAGGATAATAATTAGTTGTTATTAGTTTTAGTCGTAGTTATAATTGGCAAACACGTTGCTAAATAATTGCATTACGCAAGTTCCTCTGCTGCATATTTACACGTTTGCGTACGTGTCCGGGCATATGTCTACCGAATAACTGAACTGAAGGTCGCTCAGATAAGCCAAAGAGCTTCACAATAATTAAAAGACAATTACAGTTTCAAACTAACGTCCAACGTCTGTTCTGTTTGCGCACCTGTGATGTTGCGCCACATTTACACGCTGACCGCAACCCACCGCCTTTACGATGTAGCTACATTCGAAATCTGTCAACTCACTGCCTTCTAATGATACTAATAAGGAAGTGGGATGTATATTTCTTTCATTATTAAGTATGTCAGACAGATTTCGTTCTAGGTTTGCGCGATAATTAGTCGAAAAAACTTAATAATATTATTTTCCGGGACTATTACTTTTGGCATCAATGCGATATGGGGGCATGCCCTGGTTGTAGTGTTGCGAAATATCCGTTTAATAATGACCGTTTCTGATCTCGTCATCTTGAGCGAATCATGTTCGCTTATCTTCTTATCAGCCTCGTTGCCCACGCGAGGATAGTGGAAATTGAGGGGGAAGATCGTGTTTGTTACATCTACTCTATAAGCTTACACTATAACTACACTCTGACAGTCTCGGACACACAATACGTACACCAAGCCTATGATTTGTTTTCATTTTTAAACCAATGAGAAAAGAGTATAACAGTACTACAGGAGATTGTATACGGTTAGATCTATGCCCATATATGTGATTGACAAACAATATGCAGACAGGAAGACTGTGGGAAGACTGGTATAGAGCGCTAGAGCTAATAGAAATAAACTATAGAGGAGTATAGGTATGTAAATAAAGAGAAATAGAAGAGAACATGACAGGAATTAGAATGTGTCAATAAACATGTGAGCAGATGTACTTATAAAACATTGTGGCTGTCTACACTATCGGAAGCCCCAGCTGCAGCAATACATACGCATATTTAGTTTTGTATACCAAGTATTCATTGCTACCTTATTAGGAATATTCACATGATAAATCAGTCACATCTTGACACATCTTTCTTCCCCAACACTCGATCATCATTCGTTTATATCCTTATACTATTCCCTCTCCATTCTATTTCGCTCTGGCAGTCATCAAGTTTCACACAGTGTTAAAACTAAGTTACAACCTTCTGGCACCGTTTACCAGATGTTCTGTTTAAGTGGTAATTGTGCAACGCCAATATAACCAATGTATAACAACTAATGAGATTCACTTCCTTTGCATTATGACTTGACTTGAGTAGTTTTGCGGGATGCGTGAAAGAATTTACAACCAGGTTGTATAAAGCATAGGAAATAAAATATCTAATAAAATTTGACGTTAAAAATATTCTGGTTGATCCAATTGTTGTGAATGATATTAGATTGGAGTGTTATTATTATGTTGGGTGCGTCTACTACAAATTATGCTCCGGAAACTCGCACAAAGCCATCGTTATTGTGGTCACTATCATTACACTTTCACAGCACGCTATATATCCAAGTAATTACTCTCAATTTTCACGAGTGTATAACATTCACAACCGCAAATTAGAACAAAACGAAGTTACATTGAACGAGAGTGATACTCGCGAGTAATACCACAGAGTTTCAAGACGTGCAACACGATCTGTGAGTATATATATACCACATGTGCACGAGGCTACATATACATGATCCAACAATGTATGTAAGGAAAGATATTGTTGGATCATGCGTGTTATACACCCGCCAGTGAGTATGAGAACCTTAGCTAGAGAGTAAAAGTTACTTTTCTCGGTGTTCCCACACTTTACGGTTAAAGATATGAGAGGAAATACTAGACTTGTAACAACCGTTAAATATATTCATTCAATATTGATACATATATTCAGTTATCAGTTAGGCTTCTTTGGTGTAGTTGGGCTACTTCGGGTATTCGGAGAGTTGAGAAATACTATTTTAATATCTGACTCTTTGTGTTTATACGTTTAATTCAATTTTATTGTGATTTTCCTGTTCCATGACAAGACAAGATGAAAAAATGTACTTTCTGGGTTCAAGTTCAGTAATAACTAATTTCTCTGTACGTAAAATATACATTCCGGTTGTAAACATTTACGTGTTTGTGTTAAAATAAATGTTACAAGGTTTTGGGTTTGAATCCCTGTGTCCAAGGTCATGTTTAGGGACTCTATTACTAAACCACTAAACACATCCTTGAGAAAACTTCTATTATTGGCGGGAATCGAGCCGGCAGCCAGTTGAACTAGAGTATCGCGTGCCTGTCAGAGCCAAACACCGGAGAATGTACACAGTAGCACTGGGAAGTAATAATATCATATCCTCATAAAAAAATCAAAGCACGAATCTCTTGTATACAGAATTTCATAGAAATTAACATTTTATTCGCGTTTCCAGATAGCTTATCTCTCTCTTTCATGTCAATGATGTACGAATGTTGAAGTTCTCACAATCCGAAAGTCCAACGGACAGTTCCGGTCGGTCATAATGTTAGATCTGGTGAAGCACAGGAAGTTCTAATTGGGGAGTTGTTGAAGGTAACATGGAAAGATTCGGGTAACATGTTCCAAGATCCATGTTCTTGCATCTCGTACATACAATCTCATTTAGTTCACGTCGACTTGGAAGAAAATGCAAGTGAAACATGCAAATCGCGTTCGTGCGAGGAGATATTAAGTGCACTACCGTAGATTTATAGTGACAGCTGGGCTCGAATTCACGCACTCACTCACGCACGCACTCACGCACTCACGCACGCAGGATCGTGGCGAAGACGTTTCCTTTTACGAAACAACACACGGAGATACCGAACGAAGAGTTAAATGGTCTCGACGTATTTCTACGTTTGTAAACGGTGTTTCAGCGGTCAGCAACCCCGGGTTGGAGGACCAAGCGCGTGAGAACGTCTTCAACATGGTTACGAAACTCGATGGTACATTCGCTAAAATTTATAATTACAAATATTGGCTCGTTTGCTCTTCAATGTTGATCAATCCGAATATTGTAGTATCTTGGATATTAAAAATAAAATAGTTTTAGTATCAAAACGTGTGTAAAAAAGTTATTTTCATTAATTAGGTATTGAAAGTAACCATTCAACTTCTTTTCACAGGTATTCATCAAACCCAACAAAAAATATAACAAAAATAAAGTTTGAACACTTTCGTTAAATGTTTCCTTCCACTCCTTCTACACACTCAGAAACCCATAACCCAAAATGAAATCCAATCAAAATGCATTATATATATTCCAAAATCCAAAATTTGGTTAAATTTGGTTAAAGCGACATGACACACAAACATAATTTGCAAATACGAGTCAAATCGCATATTATCATATTATGTGCGCAGGTTGGCCTGTCCTTGATACAGTGTCATAAAGTAGATAAGCCTACGCCCAAACGTTCGCACCTGCGGAGGCCCTAACGCTACAGAGGACCACACATGACAACTTACAAGGCCACGTTGCAATGCACTACTCGAGCTGGCATCACTGTATCCCACACCAGCTGTACCGAGTACTATCTCAGTACCTACACAATTAACATAGTAAAGTGTTGTTTATTTTTATTGTGGATATAATTCAATGTCAGGGGAACACAATAGCGCATCCATACATATGTCTGACCCGCAGAGTGTTTGTTCAACGCTTGACACGCATGTTGAGCATGGCTGGCTCACGTCACGTCACGTTGCGAGCACATCAACATTACTGAAAATTTCAGTGAAATGTGAGGATTTTTCTTGGAAGAATAAATATTCGATATAAAAAAATAATTTGGGAAAAATGAGAAACATAGAAACATTCGCAGTGTTAAATTTGTGTAAAATTATAACAATATTTTACAAAGCTTCTCCATATAACTTTAAGATTGATTAATGGGGCTTAACGTCTCATATTTTCGCAACTATGGCCAATCGAGACGATGAGCGGGTGATAATGAAGATGAGAAAGATGATGATGAAGAATAAAGCCACATCCGAATCAGGTCCATTGTACGTCGCGTGGGTCGTCATACAGGAGTCCAGCACTAAGTGTTTAATGTAACATAAAGCGACACCCATACTGAACCCAACTGAACGATAAACATGGAAAAGCTACACATTAGAACTAACATACATTTTTACTGGAGTCACGGCAATATAGAAAGTAGAAACCAGAAATGCAATTTTGCGAAAACAACTAAAAAATAGGACATCAAACTTACATAATTTATATATATATAGGTAACCTACGATCCAGAATGTGAATTGGGCAATACGAATATGTAAACACGTTGACTGGGTACTGTGCTTAATAACTCAAGCACAACGCGTACTGTACAGTGTACACCCCGTTAAGTTCTACCAGCATAACCTAGCAATACTAAGTTGGCATGGAAGACTTCATGTCTCTAGAATTGCGTGCAAGAACTCGGCCTACAACTTAATATGTCTCTTTCTATTCTTATTACATAATTTATCAACCTCGAGTAATAAATATCTTAATCCATTCGAGAGGGATAATGTAAGTTGAAACGTAATTTGAGAACTGCAAGACTGCAAAGAATACCGCTCTAAGAAGCTAGATATAAAAACTGTACATTGTATATGTACCAACTGTTGTGCAACGTCTCGGCTAATTGCATCCAGCACCTGCATGGGATGACCACGTGATACAAAGGAGAAGGGGGGGGGGGGAATGTAGATCATCAAGACAAGGATTGTATAAATATTATGACGTTAGTACCATATATCTATGTGTATACATTATGATGAATAAAAGCGATAGAAATAAAAATACTATTACTTAGTAACTAAATAAAAAACTTAAACGTTATTAGGACCACATTTAGCTGCATTATTGTGTTCAGCTATTTTATATTTATACTATATATCGGTCAGTTTCAAGAAAATTATAGAAGATTTACCTAATAATAAACATAAGATTTCGAGTGTTTTCAATCCAGATACCCCGGCCCCAGTTCCCAATTAGTGTGTTTGTAGCTTTCACAGCTTACAGGAATCTAAGTTATACTTTGGCACGGTAAAGGGATTCACAGAAGCTCCCGAACTAACTAACTAAGTGACGAAGAAAACATATTTACTCCCTTGATTTACTTATGTCACATACTGTACATAATACAATACATACAACGTCAACGTAAATGTCGTTTATTTCCGTATGTTTCAGAGATGAAACAACAAAATGAAAGAGAGATTCCTTGTCCACCACTGAGATCAGTTAATGAGCTAATTTAGATGGTTATTATTCGCGTCTCTTCGTCGTAGTCTATAATTAATACTACAACAGTTGACAAAACGTTCGGCGTGGCCTACTTTTGTATCAGCCAAAGAGAAGACGCGGAAGATATGTCCAACCCGTTGGTGTCGGCCAAAGAGAAAAGGTGGAAGATATGTCCAACCCGTTGGTATCGGCCAAAGAGAAGAGGTGGAAGATATGTCCAACCCGTCGGTATCGGCCAAAGAGAAGAGGTGGAAGATATGTGTAACCCGTTGGTATCGGCCAAAGAGAAGACGCGGAAGATATGTCCAACCCGTCGGTATCGGCCAAAGAGAAGAGGTGGAAGATATGTGTAACCCGTTGGTATCGGCCAAAGAGAAGACGCGGAAGATATGTCCAACCCGTTGGTATCGGCCAAAGAGAAGAGGTGGAAGATATGTCCAACGGGAGTGCTTTGCAATTATTGCTACCGGCGATACTTTCCCGTCGGTATCGGCCAAAGAGAAGAGGTGGAAGATATGTCCAACCCGTCGGTATCGGCCAAAGAGAAGAGGTGGAAGATATGTCCAACCCGTCGGTATCGGCCAAAGAGAAGAGGTGGAAGATATGTCCAACCCGTTGGTATCGGCCAAAGAGAAGAGGTGGAAGATATGTCCAACGGGAGTGCTTTGCAATTATTGCTACCGGCGATACTTTCCCGTCGGTATCGGCCAAAGAGAAGAGGTGGAAGATATGTCCAACCCGTCGGTATCGGCCAAAGAGAAGAGGTGGAAGATATGTGTAACCCGTTGGTATCGGCCAAAGAGAAGACGCGGAAGATATGTCCAACGGGAGTGCTTTGCAATTATTGCTACCGGTGATACCTTCCCGTCGGTATCGGCCAAAGAGAAGACGCGAAAGATATGTCCAACGGGAGTGCTTTGCAATTATTGCTACCGGTGATACCTTCCCGTCGGTATCGGCCAAAGAGAAGACGCGAAAGATATGTCCAACGTGAGTGTCTTTGCAATTATTGCTACCGGCGATACTTTCCCGTCGGTATCGGTCAATCAAAGAGAAGAGGTGCAAGATATGTCCAACCCGTTGGTATCGGCCAAAGAGAAGACGCGGAAGATATGCCCAACTAGAGTGCCTTGCAATCATTACTACCGGCGATAGGACAACGTCGCAAGGACCTCATTCCCAGGCTCCGTATCGTCCTTAACACTAACGTTCGCTTTTCATTACGGCTAACGAGCTTTCACCTAATCCCACTATCAACTGACAAAACGTCGAACAAAACGGAAGTTGTTTTAGGAATGTGGCGTGTGTATAATTTTACCGCATTGTTGATATATTCCGTTAAATTATGCGCATTTTTGTTTAATTTATTTATATGTTTTGTAGTTTTACAACAATATGACAACATGTTCCACTCGATGAAAATATATAATAATACGTACGCCTAGTGACCCTATTTTTTTGACCCTATTTGAAACAATTTACATATATTGGTAACTGTATGGATGTAAGATATATTCATACGTATCTAGGAAATAGATTATAAACGTTAGGAGGGTCAGAGTTGCGTTATGACACCCATAGTATAATAATCCGTAAGATTATTACAACACGGTTGCACTAAGTAGATTTGAGAGATTGTCGCAATGCAAATGGCAAAAAATCAGGTGTCCGTGCAAAAAGCGTAAGAATGTGTTATGCCACGGAAATTTTAAACCTCAATTTTCAGTGTATTTTACAATTTTTATCAAAACGCTCAGCCAATAAAATGTTTGGTGCTACTGCACATATATTATTTCTCACGATTTTCCATAAGACTAAAATCATAGTGGGTGACAGAAGAGTCGAACAAAGTGTATAGGTTTACATGGAAAACCAGTCCACATAACCATTATGTGCATTGCCATTGTGAAAGGTTGACGGTTAGGATTTGTTCCTTGAAAAACAGTTTCAGCAAAAAACGCCAACTTTGATAGTACAAAATAAATGTTTCGCATGTAATTTCAAGTGTGTACTCGTTGACGGACTCGAACCCACGACCGGCAGACCTTGCTATGGTGATACATAATATGCATAATCCCGCGACATAACGACATGCAAGAAGATTGTATAAGAGAACACACGAGAGGTTGGCACACACACAATGATGTGTGAGCCAAGGACGTGAGAATCTCGCACACGGGAAGGTGAAGGCGAAGGTGAAGGCCGCGCTCCTGTCGGGGCCAGGCGGAACTAACGATACGCGGCTGCTGCGAGGAATCATATCTAAATCTATACTGCATGTGGTGAGCTATATTGCAATGCAGCGGTGTCGGAAAGACGGCAAAACTTCGTCCCCAAAAAAGCATCTCTTTGAAGTATATGGTTAGCCACGTCTGGGCCCAGGGTGACTCTGCCTATCGTAAGGACGGAGGTTCTCCACTTTCCCGAATCTAGTCAATAAATAAATAAAATAAATTCGTATTTATAGAGTCTACTTACTCAGTAACAAGACTGATGCTCAGTGGGGGGCTTTAATTTAAAGCGACTAACCCAACCCTGTAGAATCCGAACAGCATCGACGAGTGAGCGATAACTAATCAAAGATATATATTTAAAATATGAAACACATGAATCAGTGATTGTCCTACTTGTCTCTTTCCTCCAATCAACCCTCCTCCCCCCTGGCGTTAATTGTTATCACCGATCAACTTTTAGGGGAAAGTTATAACTATATGACGTATGTGAAAGAATAAACGAAAGTACTGCATCTTCACGTGTAAGATTATTGTGATTGTTGATTCTTATTGAGTTCTAACAGTTTAACAAAAACGTGCTCACATGTCTCTTTATTTTCACGTTTTCTAAGAATCGACAAGTTTTAAGATAAACTTATTTCCAGAAGAGTGTGTAAATGTACTGTTTGCTTTGACTTGATTTGTCTTTCAATGAATGTACGGTACTGTCTGTAAATATATGAGGAAGAAGGACTTTCACCAAAATACCTTCCGTATGGTGGAATTCGAGCCCATGGCATAATGTGTACATATTTTTAATGAAGCTGCAATCTCCCCCCCCCCCCCCCCCCCACACAATAGTTTATCAATTAAGTAACAATTATCGGACACAAGTGACACAGTCAATTTTGTAGTGGTGGGCGCGTTGAGGTCGCAAGAAAGAGTCACATCTAGTGAAAGAGAAAAGAGTAATGAAATAAAGAGATGGAGGACATACATGTAAGTCCACTTTGCGGGCACCTGCCATTAGCTTTGATGTTCGTATACCTACCTCGACCGGTTTATTTCAGATCACTTGATTGACAACAGATGTGCGAAATCTCATCTAGATTCTAGAACGATAAAAAACATCTCCGCCGTTTTTAGATACCACGTGATAGTGATTGCTGGATGTGTGGGCGATCGCCCCCTCGTAACCTACTCGACATGATTGTGTACAACTCAACACACGTCAATCAAACTGAAGTATAATAATACAAAATCTAAATTTACATAAATCTTCGCTCCATACGTGGATCATACATCTGTAATTGTGTTCAAACTACACTGTATTTTTCTCTTAACCTTGTAGTTTCGTTCTTCAACTAAACCTCAAGGGTAGCTACTACCCCCACCTTTCAGCCGCGCGGTGAGTGCAGCGTCGACTCATAAATGATACATTTCGAAATGTAATTATCTATTAAAAGCCACACAGAGTTAATCATTCAAGGAAGGGTCCAAATAATTTGTTAATTGTTGAGAAATATTGATTTGTGATGTGTTACTGTAGAGTGTAGATAACTACCGTTTCAATAGTATATCACTTATGAGCCACCGCTGCACCAATCCGTGTTGATGGGGTAGCTATAGGGTCTTAGCCTGCAAGGGGGTTAAGTACAAAAAGCATGGCCGAATTAAGACATTTGACGCCCTTCTAATACATTGCAACTCGCCAAATTGTATTATTTCACCGGCCTCAGTCTCGCTCGTTGAAAAGTTAGGTGGGGGGTGCTTTGGCGCCCCCTTAAATGTCGGCGCCCTAGGCTCCAGCCTACAGCCCTGACAAGAAGGGCACTGCACGGTAAAGATAAATACACTGTATATATGCAGTACGCAGAGGTGGTACACGTCATACGGTTTGTAACGTGAGGAGAGATATATTTAGAACGGGTAATAAATAAAACCAGTACCGCCCAGGGCATTAACAGTCCAATGAACGGAATTGAAACTTAAAAAATAATAACAAAAAAACCGCACTGCAAGTCAGAATCTTTTCTTCCCACCTAAAACACCATTTAAATATAATGATTATGCAGCCGAAGAACGTGCCAGTAATTCAAAGCACGGCGAAGACGTTTCGACTTCGCGCGTATTCTAAAATATCTAAGTAGGGTAAACTCGGAAAGGAGCCGAACTTTCGCACCCCGCAGCGCTAGTGTTGCTCGTGTCAACCTGTTTGCGAGGAGCACTTGTTGCTACAGTGGCCGTCACCTAGAGATGAACCCCAGGTAAAGACATTTCCCCTAGCAACCTTTCCCCCACCACCTTCCGCAACTCGACAGACCAAACCCGTCCGATCTGTTAACAAACCGCAGAAAGGTTCAACTACCTGCTCAATTAAAAGTGAAGTTGCGTACCAAAAAAATTAAAATTGTTATAACAACATTTAACTTCTTGTGGTTATGAGATTGTTGTTTCAATTAAAAAATCAAGTAAACTGCAATTTTATTTGTTTTAATTCGTCCATATTTGACAGACAAAATCCGATAAATGTTTCAGCACATTCATTCAAATATGGACGAATTAAAAAAAATAAAATTGCAGTATGCTTGATTTTTTAATTGAAACAACAATCTCATAACCACAAGAAGATAAATGTTGTTATAACAATTTTAATTTTTTTGGTAATTTAATTGAGCAGGTAGTTGAACCTTTCTGCGGTTTGTAAACAGATGGGACGGGTCTTGTCTGTCGAGTTGCGGAAGGTGGTGGGGGAAAGGTTGCTAGGGGAAATGTCTTTACCTAAGGTTCATCTCTAGGTGACGGCCACTGTACTCGCTGTCGAGTGGTCACGCCTTCTTGAAACACACTTCCGAGCTGGACCTGTAACATCCTTGACCCTACCCGAAGACGTGACGTCACGAGGAGTGTAGTCGCCCCTTAGCCACTAAACAAGCCGCGTCGGGTTACATTTGGTTTAATTGAATTACAGGACCAGGTTCGAGCATTCCACTTTTCATCATCTCTCAGTTTTCATAGCCACCTAAATCTTCATCTACAACAATCTTCAAAAACTAAAAATATAAAAAACTACCCCTTATCAACGACCTATATAAGATGTAAATCATAGACGGGCAAACCGGTAGCCATATTTGAAATCAATTGAAATTCGGAAATACTTGTTTTTGTTAAATCTGATATTTCAGTGCCCTCCCACAATTGAATACAATTTAAAGTATAGCTTAATACAAAAATATAATATTAGTATGGGAAAATAAAAGCTGTCACTGACAAACTGTCAGATGAGTTTGGCCCGAGCGATTCCCACGCCCAATCTTCGCCAGTCTATGGTTTACTGGACTCCAGGTCGTTGGACCTTATTAATTAAAGGTCTACAACAAATCAGTCTCATATTTCTTCATCGTTGAACATTGTTGTGCTGAACTGAAGCTCTAGAGAGCAGGCCATGATATCACTTGGGTAATGTTTGATCTGTTTCTACAAATAGCATAAGTTACCATTAATAGTATGTGACGTCACGCTGTCATTAGGTCAGGCACGCAATTGGCTGCTAGACCATTTAATAGCTGTGGCTTCCTTTGATTGGTGCCTATTTCATGTTTGTCAGGAATAAAATTAAGTAATTGTGATTAATTGATTATGCTCAAGTATGATCAATACAATATTGTTAGTACTTCATTTAGAGTGTAATAAACCCATTTGAGATACAAACATCCCCATCAGACTATCATATCCAGATAAACATTCCGATCTAAATAAAATAATTTCCATTTTTGAGCCACCTGAGTTTCTAAATTAACATCATTTTATCTTACTTTAAATCGAGATACGAACCAGGGCCCAGATTCACAAAAGTGCCTAGTGCTAAGACGTCCTAGTTTAGGCAAATCTTAGTGAAATTAATCACGCATATATCGCTCTGCAATGTCCTAAGGATATAATATAGTTATATAACAATTTAACTAATAATATTGTATTTGTGAATGTGCAGTAATACCCAAGGATGATTTATCTTGATTTATCTATCTAGGATTTGCCTAACTTAGGACAACTTAGAGTTAGGCATCTTTGTGAATCCAGGCCCAGGTATCCTAAACGGAGAACTACATTTAATTTTTAATTAATTATTTTAATTGGCTCGCAATGAGGTTTGTGCAAACGAATTTGGGTGACGGACATATAGACAGACGGACAGACGGACATACAGACAGATAGACAGACAGACAGACAGACAGACAGACAGACAGACAGACAGACAGACAGACAGACAGACAGACAGACAGACAGACAGACAGACAGACAGACAGACAGACAGACAGACAGAAAGACAGACAGACAGACAGACAGACAGACAGACAGACAGACAGACAGACAGACAGACAGACAGACAGACAACCGGCAGACAGACAGACAGACAGACAGACAGACAGACAGACAGACAGACAGACGGACAGACAGACGGACGGACGGACGGACAGACAGACAGACAGACAGACAGACAGACAGACAGATAGACAGATAGACAGACAGACAGACAGACAGACAGACAGACAGACAGACAGACAGACAGACAGACAGACAGATAGACAGACGGACATACTTCGCGCTAAACAGGAAGTAGGCAACATGGGTTGAAAGTTGAAACGGGCACGTTAAATTTCACTGTACACATCCATTCGTCTTGAATAGTAATGAGTAATGACTTTCGTACTGTAAGAGAGACACACATACACAATTAGTCTTAAGCTGCGACCACGATAGTCAAAGCTGCGACCACGATAGTCCTGAGTGTTATCATGTTTAATCAATCAGCGGTTTCGGGAGCCCTCGCTAAATATGGTGCCGGTAAAGAAGTCCACTTTCCAAATGTCTTCTTTTACACTCGGTTAGTTGGCCGGTTTCCTTATACGAAGGTTGGCGGAAGAGTCCGATAGATAAGAGTTCGGTAGGATGAACATCTGCCCTTCACTGGTTCTCATCCGCAACGGTTGGTCGAACTTAATTGCGGAATTCGTACTTTTTATTTTTTTCGGAAGGTAGAAGTCTTTTATCACATCGATTTATTGTCTCTGTAAATGTATTTATTTATGTCATTCGTGACGCTCAGTGGAGATGGATAAATATATGCGGGACTCGAACTGAGATCGCCTAGTTCTATACGGTTCGCACCCGCACCGCGAGCTACCGTGGACTAGGTTGTAACAACGGGAACCTCAACTGATAGGGGTATAGTCACGTCATGTAATGAGAGGAACCCATCCTCAAATATGTCGCACACATCAGGTAAAAGCTTTTGTTTATACTATAGCAGGGATTCCTATACAAGTTATTGACGCTTTTCTCTACGGGGAAAGGCGCTATTTTATTTCATCCTTGGGAGGGGATTTCACAGGTATAGTGGATCACGAATCACGATAGTTATGGTTCTGGGGCAGGGCTACAGAATTGCTACAATAAATTGTATTTCAATTAATAGGTATAGGTCTCTCACAGCAAGAAGTAAGATGGTATCAGGACCGCTCACATTTAGTTTCCAACTTAAAAAGCGCGAATCACTGACGTTTTTCCCGATTATCTATAGTACAATTTGGTTGCGGTAAGCAGGTTTTCGTCAAAAAACCAAATTGTACTAGATAATCGGGAAAAACGTTAATGATTCACACTTGTTAAGTTGAAAACTAATTCTGGGCGGTCCTGACTCAACCTGACACTATCTTACTTCTGGTGTGAGAGACCTACATGTTATGTATACAATACATCGTAGTTCATACTGGACAGGGTTTTCTACTAATGTAAAGGTAAAACTTGCACTATTCAAGGGGCCCAGGCGGGACGTTTCGAAAGGCAACTGATGTACAAAGATGCCACCTGTTTCCTATGTCCCCGATATAGAGTCCAGCAGGTCTGTCAGTGATGCCAGAGTGTTGGCAGCCATTATCAGAGTCGCGTGATGGAACAAGGACATAAAAACGTGTATATAAAACGTTTTCACCGAGATTCCAGTTGGACGCGTTTTGGCGATCTTCCATCGACAGACGGCGATTTGCCGACAACATCGCGTGCCCGTCTCTGTTCGATATGTGAGACGTTGAGGATTCGCCCTTCATTCAGAAACCTTATCAAGGCACAGACATATAGGGGAGCGCCCTAACGGAATAGTAGCCAAATTTAGGAAAACCGAACATTGCCAAAGCATGTGGTTGTTGCCATTTGGTTCACAGATGCTTTTATTCGTGCAACATTGCTATATTTCTTTCAATCTACGAATATGATTGAAAAGTTTTGTTTACAAAGAATCACATTATCATACACTATTACGATCGTACTTGAACAGTGTGAATTTGTTTCTGAAAATAGTTCCCGCAATTAATTAAAGTATCTAGCAATTGATTGTCAGGTCGTTCAAAAATACTAAACTCTACTTTTAATTTTAGCAATTGATTGTCTGGTCGTTCAAAAATGCTATAAACTCTACTTTTAATTTTATAAATGTCTTTGTGCGTATAGTCAAAACAATTTTTGAAAATTGTGTCCTTTGTGACTACGATAACGATGACGATGTAAACCAAGAAAATTTATATGATCCGAACTTGGAAATAGTTTTTGATTTTCATGTTCTGTTTCGCCGCGTTCAATATTGTCCATTGAGATCTACATCCTCGACCTCCCCAGATGAGCCGACTCACCAGACACACACACAGACATCAAACTCAAGATGTCGCAACCATCCTTGACCACACATGACGTCATAGAACACACCAAGACCCTAGTTAACGACGTCGTAATGGGGACCCGACTGACAGTTTTTATCTCTCTGTATCCAACCAATGGCGAGACCGATCAAGTTCCTCGGTTATGGAGCTGCGAAATAATTATGCTCATAAAGTGGACACAGCTCCGCCTCGGTTTTGACCCCTCGTTCGTTACGGAAACCGTTAATTATTGCGAGCCGAGTCAATGCCAAGAGATGTCGCACACACCTCGCGAGGTCTCGGCGATACTGGAGCAAAGAATCTCCAGTTAACAGGTGGTTTTAAAAACATTCTGTGATCTTAGACAATGCCTCACGGGCATTAATCCCGCCACTAATAAAGACGACAATCAATCGATCTTGACTATTGTGATCTGGATTAATAAACTGTTGTTTTTAAGTGTAAAAAGTAAAATAAGACTTACGGAAATTTGTGTTGTGTTACAGAAGATTGTGTCATTAAAAAACATTCGTAACTAAAAGTATGCATACACATAAAAGTATTTTTTTTCAAAATCAATAAAAATAACTTCAAACGGTTGAAATTTTATAACTTTTGAAAAGGTTTGCCATCCTCATTATGAACGGAGGGTCTGGGTAATCAGAATATCGTTAAGGCCTTCCAACTAAACCTTAACTATATTGGGGGAACAAAGTTAAATTTACTTCAAGTCAGTTATACTTTGGAAGGAAACATAAAAAAAGTGTTACTCCACACCAAAAATTAAGAGTAAAATAAACGATAAAGCCAATTTGATTGGTTTCATTCAAACGTTTCTTTTACTGTGGATGGACCTTTAGTTCAAAAACCTCTTCTTGTACTGCACGGTAACTTTTTGTCCGTTCCGTTGGTTACAATGCCTCTCGGCGACTGTGCTGCTGCTCCTTACATGTGACAGAGCGTAGAACCTCGATACAGAGGAATAATTATTAAATGTGAGCCCACCTGGGACCCAGTCTAATCACGAGCGGATGTGTAGAGTATAATAATCTAATCTCTAGTCTAATATAGGCCGCACACACCGGTGTGAGTACGTGCGTGACATACAGAAGAGTTGCTGCATTCATGGGGTGGAGGCCACACTCGACGGGCAAAGAACTATTCATAGTTCCTGTACACTTCCCGACACAAATAGCTGGAAAAGCGTGTTTGGATCTTTAAAATTGAATTTAATATCAAAATTATTTAACTGTACAGAGCTATAATTATCAAGATCTAAAATAGCTTGAATAGTGTGAACGTTAAGATTTTTTTGGGGATTGCAATTACCATCAAAATTATTTAATTGTGCTGGGTTGGATATTTATTATCAAGATCTTAAGATATTTTCCAAAAAAGGATGCAAAATCTTGATCATATCAAGCCCCGTATCATTCATGTAAATTTCATGAAACAAAAAACTTTAAATGATCACGGTTTTTGAGCTACGTGCACGCTACTGACTTATGAGAATGAATACTCGGGTGCAAATAAAGTTGAGCACAAACAAACGGGTTCCGATGTTATGGTTGGGGATCTTTTAAAGCGCTATCACCAGAGCGCAGCACCGAAAAATGAGGTCTACCTGTCAGAGTGAAAATACACTGATCGACAAAGCGGTGTTAGAAAATACTGGCTACCTACTACCTGTCATCACGCTCGTTCCTTTTGCAATCCGCGTTTGTTTACTATTTTAAAACCAGGTTGTTCTATGCTGCACTCTGGGGAGAAATTTTGACTGAAAGACTCCCATTGCAAGGTCAGATGACGTCGGTCGGACGACAGGCAGAGCTGCGACGTCTAGCAGTGAGGGTAATCTAGACAATCTCACCGTCATCACCGCCATCCAGCCTGACGAGCATCATGAGACTGGACCCATGGGCCACCGCCCTCTGTTGCAGACAACACTGCTCGCAGCATGACGTCACGTCTGCCGGCTCGAACAAGGTCAGATCCAACCCCTCAAGGTCACTCACCGTCATCACCCCCATCCAGCCTGACGAGCATCATGAGACTGGACCCATGGGCCACCGCCCTCTGTTGCAGACAACACTGCTCGCAGCATGACGTCACGTCTGCCGGCTCGAACAAGGTCAGATCCAACCCCTCAAGGTCGCTCTCAGTCTCTCCACAGGTGTCCGAGAAGGGTTCAAACTCTTCGACGTCGGCGTCGGCGTCTTCGGCGTCGTCGGACATCTCCGGGTCGAGGTAGTCACGCCACGAGCCGCGCACTTTGCACACTTCCCGTTGGGGCGAGCCGGGGATGCGGAGCACTTCCAGTTCTGATTCCATGGACCTACCGTGGTCCCGCTGTCCACACTTCACTATGACGTCACGAGAACTGTAGCACGACACTGTAGCACATTCTAACCAGCAACGATATAAGTGTATGCCTCGTTTCTATACACGAAGGATCAATTTCCTTACACACGTTTATCACGTATTTGCCAACTCAACAAGTAGTTTACAACTCTTCTAACAAACCAAATTATGTTTTTAGATCAAGGTTTCTTTAAATTTATGAATAATCCAGAAATTTGTCAAGAAAAAGTTGAAGAAGTTGAAGAACTTTTTTCATAAATTCAAAATCCGTTTAATAAAGTAATTACCACTGACTCTAAAGCCGAGTACTTCTCAATTAGACCTCACACGAAGTATCAGAAGCTTGACGACACATCACAGAGTAGCTGGTATATCTCTCTCTAGGACACACGACATAATACGAAGGGCGGGGTTCTTTACTCGACACAACAATCAATGAACCACATAGGCGCTAATATAACGTCTCTCTCAACGTTTCATGTCCTAGAGGTGGAAATCTCTGCGGTCGTTTCACCTCTACCGAGGTCAGAGGTCAACCAAGACGCGCCCACGTCTATTATGTCAAACTGAAAAAAGTTTGACTGATGTCGGCGCTGACTGTTTTAATCTGACGACGAAAGAATATAACGACACCGCGTGTGGATGGATGCAGTTAGATTGGGCGACAGCGCCGTAAGGTTGGTAATAACGGTAACCAGTTGACACCGCTCTTCAAAGTAGTGACGATAATCCGTATGTATGTGTTTACGACCGTCTCTGTCCAGAGATTTCAGGTTATGTTACTGTGAGAGGTGACACTTTACAGTTGGGGTCAAATATTTGAACTATGTGGGAAGTTGCGCGAGATGAGGGTGAAAAGTGGTCTAAAAATGGATTGAAGGGGGATTTTAACACTATGGGGGTGGTTTTTACGCGAAGAAACTGTTACACTAACGAAGATAAATGAATGTGTTGGTCTTGGATATTTAAACGTCTCAGAAAAAAATATTTTTTAGTAGATTGTTATCACTTAGCACGTGGTTTACTCGGGGGTGAAATAATACACAGAAAACACACTTGTAGCACTCTTTGTTATAGGTAGAAGATCGTGATGGTATTGAACTGATGATATGGGGGCGTTTGAGAATAAGGTGCACAGTGTTCGGGTCAAACAAACACAGGTGAGTGTAGACAATCAGAAGATGGTGCACAGTCCTCGGGTCAAATCCCGGTAAACAAACAAACACGTTGGAGTATATATTATCAGAAGACGATGCACAGTGTTCCGGTCAAAAACACACGTTGGAGTAGAATCAGAAGACGATGCACAGTGTTCCGGTCAATCAAACACAGGTGGGTGTAGACGGAGTAGATCAGAAGACAGTGCACAGTGTCAGGTCACATCCCACCACTAGGAAGCGCACATGCACGAAGAAGCTGCAGCTTGTACGCGGGGGTAGCTCCCTTGTACGGGTACAACAGACAAGCTAGCGGTCTAACCGGTGTTGGGATGCTGCGCTAGTGGACCAGGAAGAAGATACCACGCTACGTTATGCTACGCTACGCTACATGACCCGATGAGCGATGAGGACTGGCCGGTCGCGCCAAGACTACACAACACCTGCAATCAGCTGGCTGGACACGAGCGCCCGCCGGCCGAGCGGGACCGAGGATACCCGAGCGTTCACGAGGCGACGCGCAGACTGACAACAATCATAATAATATTCGGCGAGCCGAACGCAACAATCACCAACGGCAATATAGTATTTCAAAGGAATATTGTGTGTACTATTTTCTAGGGCTGCCCAACGATAAAAAAATTCATATCGATATCGCGGATGTAATTATCGATATCGTATCGCGATATCGAATTGTTTAAACTCGGTATCGATATCGCCGATATAGTAATTTTTTTTCTTCAAACCAGCCAGAGACCATTCATTATAAACAATTGTATGTGAATAATTTAACGTCGAAATGTTTTACTATTTGCGTCAATTTGTGTGTTGTATTATTAAAAATGTATCCACAAAACAGCGATGATGTGATTGGCGTGACGTGACGTGAGTGAGACCGCACGACGAAAGGCGAGTAGGTACCAACGCGAATGTTGCAGTCTATGTATCACAAAGATGCAGAACCACAACACTACATATTTTTTTTTTTTACGATAGTTGACACTTGATCGATATCGCGAAACGTACGATATATTAATCCTATATCGATATCGACTTATTTTTCTATTATCGATATCGTATCGAATTATCGATATCGTTGGGCAGCCATACTATTTTCGTGTGTCAATGCCTTCAAATTTGATGAAATTAAAACTAATCAATATTTACTGAAGGGTACAGAAAATAAACATATACACAGTTACAATGTACATGTGTGCAATACCATACACGTGAGTATAAACCCATTCGATCTCTTAGTATATAAAATACAAAACAATCCGGAAAAATTAAAAACTTCATTCATATCAGTTTGCCAGTTTCCATCTGATTTTGTTTTACAGTTGCCAAGTTGTGTATGGTAGGTATAACTGGTCGGAGTCCGGTTGGGACTTGGATTGGACATACATATAAAGTTTTGCCAGTAGAAATGAAACATATAAATAGTTTGGGACGTTTTAAAAAAGTTGTCAGAACTGTGTTTTCGGAAAATGGGTTTTATTCCATTGACGAGTAGCCTACTTCATTTTTTACAAGGGTACATAAGGTAGTTAAATTAACACAAAGTGTAGTGATGTATGAACGAACGTGTACTTATGGTAAAGTGTATGAACTTTTGTAAATATAATAATAATTTGACGTGTTCTACACAATTTGTACAAATTTGTAATGGAAACTAAATAAATGAATATGAATATGAATAGGTAGACCGTGATAGTGCTGGCACACAAGTGTACATATACTTGTCTGAGCATTGTTGTTAAGTGATTGAACCATATAGGTAAATGGGGCAGACAACAAGGTTTCTTAGCAGCAGCGCACTACTATAAGTACATTAGTACATTATGCGAGAACGATACCGAAGTCACCGGAAACACCCGAGTTCCCCCTCGGTCTCGAACTCGGTACCTCGTCTCTCTGCAACGTAACGCGCATGCGCAACTATGTTAAGGGCAAACGTTGGCGCAACTTCCTCCCCAGACCCGGAGAACGTGAACTGGTATTTGGAGTAGGAAACGTCGAAACGAAAGTTGGCGAGACTTTACATATGTAACATAACGACGCACGCGAACTTGATGGTGGCGTGAACGATATAGATCTTCCTGTCTGCAAGTCATACTGGAATGTATTTATTTATTTAATGTCTCCTATTCAGTTATAAAAACTGATTTACAAAGGAGGACCTTAAATAAGACTAGGCTATGCAAACAATTAATAATAATGAAATAATGAAATAACTATAACAACGAAAACAAAACAAACTATATGTACTATAAACAAAAATTAAGATCAAGACAAAATAATTGAGAACTTAAATCAAATGTGTGTAAAGTCTCAACGTACGAAGCGAGGGTACATTGCGTTTTGGACTGAAACCGACTCTGTGTGAAATCGAACCTATAACTCTTCCACTTGTTACACCTGGTAAAAATATGTACTGATTCGTTATTCTGGTTCGTTAATGAGGCTCTCATTCAGGAGGTTATCGATTCGATTCTCACCCTTTGATATCATGAATGAAAGTGTTTTGCATGGGTTTCATTTCTGAGGTCGTACACCGTCCGTAACTATTGTAATTAATAATAAAACAATACTATAGTATAAGTTGAAGTGTCATCAAACATACATAATCTAGTTTCTAAATGATTCACAATGTTGATGAAGGTAATGGTTTCTTCCCAGTGAGTTATACACCAGCAGTGCCTCCTTGAAGGGCCCCCGATGCTCCGGAACCCAGTGTGGTCTCTCACAGCTCCGGCTCATGCACAGTTTGATGTATCTGATTCTGATGTCGCTTTACCTGAGACATTGTGTAGAACCGAAATATTCTGAAAGTTTGTTTCCTTTTATTTTTGTCGTGATACAATTATTAAAACACGCAAATATTAATATTATAAGGAAATTATAACCAAATAGCAGACACATCTAATTTAATAAAAGTGTCAAATTTATCAAAGTAATGTTTTTTTGTACGGCGTAGAGACCGAAATTAAAGCGTCGTAGTTTTTTTTTTCAAAATCTCAACTTATAATTTTTCCTTCTTTCGTGCACATTACCACAGAATGTGTTGAATACATTTCCTAGGAAGCGTTGCACATAATTTTTTGCTCACCACCGTATTATTGAGACAGTCCTCACTCACTCGAGTTCCTCATCGAATGATCCTCGATTGTTTTATAATGACCTAACGTTCCATCTGATAAAAATAATTCGATACACAAAGACAATCTAATAACAGTGCAAGTCCGGTGTTGGTCAGATAATCGGTACCTGGTCTAACCACATGTTGGAGCATCTCGGATCATTGGACCCGGCTTGGCTTGGCTTGCACAACCTCTGGCTCGCATTGAGCCGGTAGGGTTGGTTGGTCGGTGCTAGTGCACTCGGATTAGAGGTGTTGTAGGTTCGATCTACATCCATCATGAATTTAAATAACTATCCTAAATATGACGACGAAATAAGACGATTGTAGTCCTCGCACATTGTGTCAATATTTGCCTCGGTACAACTGTGCGCAATTGCCAGACACTCTTATTTGAGATGTTCGGGGTTTGATTTCCGGTTACATCAAATCTGAATTAATCTCCGATAAGTGATCTTAGATCAGTATCCATGGTGTCAAAAAAACATTACATACACAATGCATGGTATATTTTAATTAGGGCCTTGTTTGTTGGAGGCTCATCTGGGTACTAAGAGTTTGGTGAAACCGGGCATAAATGTCCTCATAGTAGTAAAATGAGTGTAGACCTTGCAGTTGCACACTTCATTGATATAGGTGGCTCGGTACAAATGAAGGAGACTCACATTTGCTGGTTTGATTACCAAAACCATCAATCCTTAATTCAATTATCGTCGTTGAAATTTAGTTACTTCATACTTCATTGATACAGGTGGCTCAGTACAAGTTAGTGATATTCTCATAGACTTTACAAGAGAGCTTGGATACAATGCCAACGATTTGCAACATAAATGTCGACAAGGAGGTTAAATAGAAGCGATCCAGACACTCTTCGAGAATCCGCATTGTATTATTTATAACCTCCCGCCAAGATTTGCCGAATCAACTGTTCATGCATTGTTTTAACTCTAAAACCAACAGGAACCGTTCAACTCCTACGACTTCTGAAGACAGGCGTGAGTGTCTTGACCCCCCCCCCCCCCTCCCCGAGCTGCTCGCCAATACGTGTATCTCAAGCTCGTGCAAATGTGAGTAAACGCCCCCATCGAGATACGTCGATCCCGACCGAATAGGACGTGGCTAATCTATGTGTGCGCTAATGTTAACACTTGTTAGCGACCTTCACCTCAGTTCGTGCAGGTGACCCACCTGTGGCTATCACATCTACTGTACATCCAGCAGGTCTCTACTCAGTTGCACCATTGGTTGCACTGGACGCGAGGAAGACATAAACAAGACCTTCTGGTTCTATAACTTTGATTGAGACGAGTGCAGAGTGCTGCAACCCTGCTCATGCAGTTGTACTTGACAATGTCTGCAGAGGTAGTCGATACCATATTATATGATACCATATCAAGATACCATATTGTTTTTCTGTCCATGAACATCCCTTGTTTTTTGTAATAAAATCGCTAAACTTCTGAAAATGAACACATAGCAACGAAACACAATAATAATAGTTGAGTGGGTTAGCCTCTAAGTACACATGTTATGTATTTAGTTATTTTATTGTACATCGCGATAGTGCATCGCCTGGTCTGCTGGGCTATATTCAACGTGAAATGTATAGTGTGGAGGTAAATCCAACGAAATATCTCTAGCTAGTGCAAGAGTATAGCTAAACAACAACAACAACAACGACAACACAGCAGGAACAACAACAAAACAAACCCAACGCTTCCGCAACACTCTTACAAGTGTTAAGTGTTGAACAATGCTTCCATTCCATGTTTAAATCACTGAAACCGTTCAAATTGACACTAAACAGTGACGAGTCTGTTAAACAAGGCGATATTGTTTTAAGAATCACGTTGTTTATGTAACAAGGTTACACGAGACGAGAATTAGAGGCAACTATAGCCTACCTGGTTACCGCCTGCCTCAAGTATAGCAGGCCTACACCTTTAAAACAAATCTTGAATATATATATATACATAATACATTCATTTGTATACAGCATAATGTATACACGCGACTCGCATCGCAAATGAGTCTATCCTACGGACACTCCTAGATATGCTGACATACATTCTAGCTTCCTCGGCGTTATTGCATACATTTATGCACAGATGCCACCCATTTATGCATAAATCCAACTACGTTAAATGTGGTAATAACTTCATTAGTTTAGATAGGAGGCCTTAAACTGTGAAGACATTAAATTTGAACTTTCTGCTTGTGTAGTTGTGAAACACATTTGAAAGGTAGTTTAATACATAATGGATGATGAGGGAAGATGTGTAGTGAGATAGGATGGGCGGAAGGTTATACGTATAATGACAATGATAGAAGTGGCTTTACTTGGCGTGTGCAGCGAGAGGGGGCGTCTGAAGATGGAAAATGAGACTTAACTTTTCGGACAGGGAGATGTAAGTGCATAAAAGCCTCCATCTGTAAGTAAACTCCAAGTAGTAACCACAGAGTAAAAAATATGTGCGTTGCGTTAAAACATATGTTTTTGACAGTCTTTTGTAGCCAGGATCAATGTTAATAAAATTAAAAACTGAAAGGGTTGACCACGAAGTTGGCACTTATTTATGTATTACTACTCTTACATGATAAGTAAACCCCGAAGTTGACGCTTATCATGTAAAAGTAGTACTATACATACATGTATACTATGTACTATGAAGTGAGTGTCACTATAGGCAACCCAAGACTACCTTACATATGCTTTCGTCACAGGCGAGGCACTCGTAGCCAATCAGCGAACCGCCCGAGAAAAGCGCGCGCAGATAACGATCGCTGATTGGCTACGAGAACCTCGCCTTCGACGAAAGCATGTGTAAGGTTGTCTTGGGTTGCCTATAGCTGTGGCCCCGATGTCCCTGGCAATGAAGACTCCACTACTCCCTCAATGTCTTTGCCTCGCTGTACACCGAGCTCCCTGTAATCTGTGCAGCCACGTACACTCTATGTGGTGCATGTAATCGATGGGTTTCACTTAGTTACCAAGTAGCGTCAGGTATTGTTTCACTACAATAGATACGTGCTCATATAGCTAGCCTATAGCTTCAGGGCTAACCTAGCTGTCTTGCATTGCATGTCACCAAGGCTTTCTTCCGCACCCAAATTTGGAAGGAATTTGATATACATCGTTTAATTTGCACTCATTTCCTATGTTTGTTTAGCATATTTCTTACGAGTGTTCAAATGAACGTTTCTTTAAATTATTTTGAAATTGTTGTACACATATTTTGTATGGATTATTTATAATGTCTAGCCTATTCAATTATAAATTGATTACCAAAGGAGGTCAATATATAGAGCTATAAAATAAGTTTAAATTCCGGACAATACACAATATTTCGTTATTACGTTCATCTGTTATTCACATTATCTCGATTAGAAGAAATTCATTACCATTTTAAACTCAAAAGTTGTTCAAACTGTAATTCATCATGATTATCGACCAAATATTATGTTTTTTCAATTGATCTATTGACATTATTCAAGATGTTTCATGCTAGCAAGAAGAACTTTACACGTGGAAGTTTTTGGCAATGGATGGAGAAAAGAGAGAACTTCTCCCTGCACTTCTGATGAGTCTGCCAAACTCTTGCTCAACATATTGACACTTCTACTTCCGGTGCATAAATATATATTTCAGCCGATTGTAAAAAAAGTTGTGAAAACACGTTAAGTGGCTGGGTACAAAATTAGATCGAGTCTCTTGTACAAATAAAGTCCCAACGAAAGCTGCGGGAAAACTTTCCGAATAGATGGATGGATCATGGATTTACAGTAGGCCTACCTCATTTTCATAGCTTTGCATAGACATTCAACCGTGTTGATATCCGTTCTGTAGAAAATGCATTACATGACAAGTGAAACAGTTGAAAATACAAGAAATACCTTTGTAATGTAACTATGTATATATAATAATCATCGTGTATTTACGGTCATTAATGAAGCAAGGGTATTGGAGAAGAACTTCTTACGTTATTGTTTCCATCGCTTACATTTTGACTGCATAGAGAAAGAGTTTATCTACTAATATTTCTATTCTCTTCCTAGCCTTGTATCAGTAGACATCGAGCTATTTACATATTATATAAGCATGAACACATTTCAGTAGTTAAGAAAACCTTGAAATATTTTACCGTAATTCAAAGTTTAAAACGTATTTCATTTGAAGAATATTGCCGGCAGTAAAAATTCCAAAGTACTATACTGATTTAAATTTCCCTTCTCTAATAATGGACAACTATCGAGAATAAAATAGACCTGAACCATTTCACAATACCCATCTCTAATGGACAGTAACGTCGAGCACAAAGTAGGCTGTTACTGTGGCCGCACCATGTATTAAGGCCAAGATGTCACTGAGTTTTGTCAGGGATCTCCCGAGGTGGCCATCAACTATAGCAGGTCACACGAGGCCTGTGGCGGTAGCACGTCTTGCCCATCACTTGCCGCATGCCGGTATACGGAATATAATTCTACCGAGCTACCGGAGGTACGAGGGAATATGGTGCGATTAGGCGTCTTGGTTTTCTACAGGAAATTGATTTCGTTTTGGAGTATTTCTAAATTTAAGTTTAGAAAACTTTCATGGTCATATGTAACTATTTGCACCTTAAGATATCTTGTTAAAATTAGCTTCGGTACGTGAACGACAGCGCTCCCAAGGGTATGAGCCCAAATTTGTGAAGAAAAAACTATGTTCTAAAAAGGAAAGAAAACTAAAATATTGTTCACTTTTTATAAGCTTTAAATTATTGGTAATAAGATGGGTAAGTAGCACAAAATAGTATAAATACATCAAATTGGACTTTGATATGGTAGCAATAGCGTCGGTAAAAATCGTGTTTGTCAATTTCATCGCCAACTACGAAAATTCAACTATCACATTTGGTGCATTTATAAGATTGTGAGGAAGCCTTATACAATTTAAACAAACAAACCACTTTTAAAAGTGTAGCCTACTCACAAACGTTGTCCAGATTACGTAAGTGAAATACTTCGAATATCAAAACACACATTTTGCATTTCATTCTAGTTTCCCTAATGATGGTTCGTTGTATTTTATCAGCGACAGAGATGAGCAAAGATGACCAAACATTCCCACTAATTACTTATTTATGTGAAAGGAAAAACGTTTCATTTTACATAATAACGCCATCCACGACATATGGTAGGTATGCATTGCATCTACTCACAATCCTGTCTTACGTCACTTTAAAACGGGCTAAGCACATTAATAAATATGAATAAACATTTCAAACGTTGAAGTAAGAGTCGATGACGTAATCATTACACCGATATAATCTAGTTGGCGGTGCCTTCAAGGTTCTCAAGGGTAGAAAGAATATTATGAAAGTTTTTGTCGCAATGATTCACAATCAAAGTATCTATTTCAACTTTTAGCCTTTCACGTTTTCTTCTCAGCAGTGTACATGCATGCATATCCCTTACACACGCAGGACCAATCTGTTTTAATAGTCGGTTAATATATTCGTCATCGAAAGATTAGAGTTCCTGAGAAGTCCTCTTATATACCTGACCACCAACTTTTCCCCCCTAAATAAAAAGTTGAAAAATATCACACGCACAATCAGGTATGAATGATGCACAGCTTAACAAAATAAAAACGGGAAATACCTAAATAATTGATCGGATTGACGGAATTGTATTCGAAAAGAAATAATTAATCCAAAACTGAAAAAGAAAACCGAAAAAATGTCAGCTGGAATCCAATTCAACACAAAAACGGATCAAAGCCGTACGGATATTACCATCTTTCGAATACCAGCTGGCGTGAATGCCAAGGTCCACTTGATCTCCGCCTAGCGGAGGCTCGTCGAACTCCCAAGTTGGGAGTTCGACGAGCCTCCGCTAGGCGGAGATCAAGTGGACCTTGGTGAATGCATGTCGGACATTCAGAAGGCAGTGGGACGGTAACCGGTTCATTCAAGATGACGGACGCTACGAATGTTTCTCATATTTAGGGCAAAAGTTCTTGGTCTAGGCAAACAGCTCGTTGAGAGGTGGTGACCGTGTAAGCCTAGCGCAGTGCGTGCGTGCGTGCGTCAGTGCGTGAGTGTGCGTGCCAGGTGACGATCACACGGTCCAATAAGTTGCTTCGCACTCTTGGTGCCAATCTGGGATCAATCTCAAGTTGAAAATAGTTTTTTTGATCGAAAATTATTCACCATAAAATCGTACACGTTTTATAGGTATGGTTACAACAAGTAAATTTCCCAGTCGATTACTTTTGATCAGCCACTGAAAATATACTGTATGTTGGATCAATTTATATATCCTGTCATTTTATTTATTAATTTATACATGAATTAAATATCATGTATTTTCCACAATTATGTACATACTTAAAACCTCCAGGATTTTGCATGTGACCAGTAAATTGACCTAACATCAATTAATTACAAATCAAAAGTGGAGGTTTATTTTTAACTTAGCATATAGGCACAGATAGGGCCTAACCATTTACAACAATGTGCAAAATTAGTGATTACAATATATTTTTGTGTGTGACAATTAATGAAATACAAAACTACTATTATAGCAACCCATTGCTTGACCTAGTCAATCAACCAATGTTTGTTTATACACAAGGAAGCCTGTAAAACCTTACAGTCGCTTTGTTTGACAAGGATCTCCAGGAGAAGGGGGGGGGGGTTATGTAATTTACTTGACAATATCTTGTCATCATGGCTGACATTGCATGATATACAAAAATTGAATCTTTATAACAAACACGCAAGGAAGTGTTTTACTCTATTAAATATTCCGTTGACATTTCGGTTGTACTTTCTAATAGTTACGGTGATGAATGCTTTTAGGAAAACGTTGCAATTAGACTACCAGAAGTGTCATAAACAGCAATTAATTCTCACTGCAATTGTAATACGATACAAGTATGGAGATATAAAGACACGTGTTGCAACTGGGCAAGTGTGGGATATCTTCACTGTACTGTACGGGTGAAGAGATGAGCAACAACTGATCGATAGAATTGATAAAGAAATTAAATCACTATGCTACATTATTTAAAGTCGATCGATGATAACTGCACATGTAATTTAAATCATTCAAATTGTATGTACTGCAAGTTGAGATTAAGCTTGTGAATATTGTAGAAAAAAATATGCACCTACCGCTATTAGTTTTTTATTTATTGAGTTTTGAAATGCGTTGGAATTCCCTATGTTATACATTGTAACTGAACAAAAACCTACACTTTCAATCGTATAACTTTGCGTAGCACCTTCAAAAAGTAATATATTGTAACAAATTTTCGTCCTAAATGTAGATACCTTCACGACTAACATGAATACGTTTGAAAAAGATGGTCGAACGCAATCCGTTTTCGAGATATTTGCGCTGATGTGTCAATTTTACCTCAAATCTACTCAAATTAGAAACTATAAATATACTTTATTAATAAAAAATATATATAATTTCAAGACGTTCAGTATTAAATGCTACTCACATGTAATAATTCTTGAAATTCATAATTTAGAATAAAAAAAGTATTTTTTCATGTCCATTTAATTTGAATAGTTTAGTTGTTGTATTGAATGGGTAGTTCACTTCATCGATCGACTTTAATTGGACCTAAGAAGAATGGGTTTATCTCTACTCTAGAAATTGGTGCTGCTACATTCACTTCCAGTATTAGTAAAATCGCTAAAACAGTAGACTGTAATGCGTGATATGACACTGACAACCAGAGCCACGTGCCAACATCAGCTGGCGAAAAGAACACGGCTGCTTCCTCGCGGTGGTTTTAGAAACTAGCAGTACTGCGTCTCACCACTAGAGTGTGCCACAACATCAAACGGTATTTTACGCTCCCCAAAACCGCACAAGAACTTCGTTTTTGGCAATGACAAATTATTTTCAGTTATAAATGTGTGTATAGACAGACAGATACATTTGAAAAATATGGCACCATGCGAGCATATACAAAAACTATTATTTATTGTGTGTTGTTTGGAGTGGTTCAAAAAGTAAAGAAAGATCAAAGAAAAAATATTTAATGATAGGTTTTCTAGGTCATCGACATTGTTTGGAAATTGCAAGCAAATATTATTTGTAATGCTTTAAAATTTTATATGACTATTTGCGTCATTTAAACATCAATGAAATAACATTTTCAGGTTATTGAAAGTACAGCGCGTGCCGACACTGACAGTAGAACCACGTGTTGCTCACAGCTGGCAGTCTTCCCGCCGAGAGAACAAGCGCTACTATCTCGCGGTGGTTTCAGAAACTAAAGATTAGTTCTAGGTTTCACCGCGAGAAGGCGCTACATCACAAAACGGCAACAGTGATTATTTTTGGCACGAAAATTCAACAACAAATTAAACGAACACGTTAAAAAACACAACATAATCGATTACACATATAGTCACAAACTTGTACTGCGGAATTCTTTGACAAAATTTATTTAGCTTCAAGTGCTTAGAAAAATGCATTTTAAATGTACAAACGACATTACGGTACTTATGTGATGTGACAACGGTTGGAATTTTGTCAAATGCCAAGAAAGCAAAATGGAGACTGAAAATAGGTTATTTTGGAGCACATTGATTGATTTTGGGCTTGACGTCTCATGTCTCTACGATGGCGCTAATGGATACCAGGGGAGGGGGGGGAGTGGTGGGGGGGGGGGGGGGTGACAGACGATGAAGATGAAGTGAAAAAACTCTCGCTGGTATTACTGGTATACTGGCTTGACCCTGTCACTGCAATGACTTGCATGCCATTGCTATGTGGTTAGGTGGGAGGTAGGAGGGGCCTACCCGTTGGCCTACCCCCTACCTATATAAGCAGGGGCGGCTTGCCCGCTCGTCAGAGCTTAGACGGCCAGGGTAGATTGAAGACGGGCCGAGTGAGGCCCGTCTTGGTTACGTGTTGTAGCGTGGCACGTGTATTTAACTAAGCTTCCGTGACAATAAACTATACTCTGTATTGGTATATATCTGTTAGTCATACTTTCATCCCAGTTTATCCCCACGTACCTGTTTCCCGTTACAAATTGGGGGCTCGTCCGGGATTTTGTTAGTGGGACAGTAGCGGATGCAACTACAGTGGGGACGCGTTAAACGAAATAAAAACATAAAAACAGATATGGCAGTAACTAAGGTATCAATTATACTAGTGGGTGAACTATGGGCGTAGATTTACAGGCCGCGGAAAACGGGGGAGCTAACAACCAAGTTGAAGGACTTCTGTTCGTTAGGTTTCGGTGCGCCTATAAGTTATTCGTTTCAGTCTCGTTCCGTGTTTGTTGTGGTCTCCGGTCAGGACAGTTGCGAGAAAAGTGAAACCTACTTCCGCAATTCCAACAATCCCGGTTAGTGTTGTTGGGGGTTGGTGAGTGGTTGTCTGCTGATGACGTGTTCTGATAAAGCTGAGCGCCACGCAGGTACATGACTGAACGTGAATGGGTCCAGCGCAGCGAAACCTCGGTCAAATCCCTTAAACTCAGTCACACATACACACATGTTCCCGATCAAAGAACGCGTGCGCAGCCTCCGGGTTTGCGCCGAGCTTTGACGGGGACACATACACACATGTTCCCGATCAAAGAACGCGTGCGCAGCCTCCGGGTTTGCGCCGAGCTTTGACGGGGGCACATACACACATGTTCCCGATCAAAGAACGCGTGCGCAGCCTCCGGGTTTGCGCCGAGCTTTGACGGGGGCACATACACACATGTTCCCGATCAAAGAACGCGTGCGCAGCCTCCGGGTTTGCGCCGAGCTTTGACGGGGACACATACACACATGTTCCCGATCAAAGAACGCGTGCGCAGCCTCCGGGTTTGCGCCGAGCTTTGACGGGGGCACATACACACATGTTCCCGATCAAAGAACGCGTGCGCAGCCTCCGGGTTTGCGCCGAGCTTTGACGAGGACTCACACACACATGTTCCCGATCAAAGAACGCGTGCGCAGCCTCCGGGTTTGCGCCGAGCTTTGACGGGGGCACATACACACATGTTCCCGATCAAAGAACGCGTGCGCAGCCTCCGGGTTTGCGCCGAGCTTTGACGGGGACACATACACACATGTTCCCGATCAAAGAACGCGTGCGCAGCCTCCGGGTTTGCGCCGAGCTTTGACGGGGACTCATACACACATGTTCCCGATCATAGAACGCGTGCGCAGCCTCCGGGTTTGCGCCGAGCTTTGACGGGGGCACATACACACATGTTCCCGATCAAAGAACGCGTGCGCAGCCTCCGGGTTTGCGCCGAGCTTTGACGGGGGCACATACACACATGTTCCCGATCAAAGAACGCGTGCGCAGCCTCCGGGTTTGCGCCGAGCTTTGACGGGGGCACATACACACATGTTCCCGATCAAAGAACGCGTGCGCAGCCTCCGGGTTTGCGCCGAGCTTTGACGGGGGCACATACACACATGTTCCCGATCAAAGAACGCGTGCGCAGCCTCCAGGTTTGCGCCGAGCTTTGACGGGGACACATACACACATGTTCTCGATCAAAGAACGCGTGCGCAGCCTTCGGGTTTGCGCCGAGCTTTGACGGGGACACATACACACATGTTCTTGGTCAAAGAACGCGTGCGCAGCCTCCGGGTTTGCGCCGAGCTTTGACGGGGACACATACACACATGTTCTCGATCAAAGAACGCGTGCGCAGCCTCCGGGCTTGCGCCGAGCTTTGACGGGGACTCAAACAATCCTATCATCACTTTCCCTTCCAACCTTTCCCTTAGTACTGTTTTGCCGACTGGAGGTCGACAGAAAACAATGAAGAAGGTGGACGCTACTTTGCACGAGGCTGTGGTTGTTCAGGGGCTGAGTAGTGGTGCAAGGAATAGCCCGTTCACTGGGGTGGCGTTATTCGAGAAAATGTTGCCGGCCTTGCTGGGTACCGGTTCATCGATCAGCCTGGTGGGAAGTGACGTCATCGACCAGATACAGCGGGCGGGGTGTAGAGTGCACGAGGATGCGTCGGACATCCAACTCGCCACGGGGACAGCTCGTTGCGCTGGAAGTGTGCTGATCCACGTTTCGTGGCAAGGGGGTTTGAAGAACCAATAGTTGCACATTCTTTCTGGGCTGTGTAAGCTCGTTATCGTAGGCAGAGATTTCCTCGAACAGTCGAATATGTCCATTCATATATCGGAAAAAGGGTAGACAATTAGCACGGTGCCTGGGGCTGTTGTTCCGTTCAAGACGGTGAGCTGTGTGTCATGTTACCACCTGGGGAGTGCGACAAACATCGCAGACAAAAAATTGTTGTGCGAGACCGTAACGTGCCCTCAGGACATTCAAAACCAGCCGATATCAACCCTCGAGAGTGCAGTTACCACGAAGCCCAGTTTCTCCGACCTGATGAGTCACGACATCCGGTGTACTCTACGATCGGACAGGACTGTGACAACCGCGACCGCGAACCCGGTCCACTTACACCAGAAGTGGGGTCGACGCCGGGCCCGGGAGAGGGGACGTCAAGCCATGCTGACAACTTGAGCGGGGTTCGAAGCCCGACGACACCCGCACCCAAGATGACTGGTGAAACATTGACCTGGACCCCTTGGACTTCGAGTTGCCTGACATCTGGGGTCAAGACGGTAGTGATGTCGTGTGACCACCGCTAATCGTTTTGTATATTAACGTGTTTATTTTTTATTTAACGTATACTTTCCGGTATTATAATATAATATATTTTTGTTGCGTGTGTTCGTTCGTAGCTTCTGTGAGCTTCCCACGGTTGTGGAGTGATTTCGCACACACTTTTATTTCATATTGTATTTCTTTTTTCATTTATTTGTGTATTTGTATTTGTTTTATTATGCGACGGCTCGTGTTATATAAGACACGACGCAAGTATTGACGCTGGACATTTCCGATGAACTATCTTGTGTATTTGGTTTATTGTGAAATGGTTTTATGTTGTTATTGTGTTGAGTGCATACCATGTGTTATGTGTAGCTTATGTATAGCTTGTGTAGTGTAGCTTATGTTTAGCTTATGTAGCATGTGTAGCTCATGTCTTGTTAGGTTTGTAATCTGTGTTGTTCTTTCAATAATTTTCAGTGTCTAGATGTGTAACTTTTAATTCCTTGTTTTTTTATTTTAAGTTTATGATTTCACTTTTTTCAGGGGGGGAGTATTGCAATGACTTGCATGCCATTGCTATGTGGTTAGGTGGGAGGTAGGAGGGGCCTACCCGTTGGCCTACCCCCTACCTATATAAGCAGGGGCGGCTTGCCCGCTCGTCAGAGCTTAGACGGCCAGGGTAGATTGAAGACGGGCCGAGTGAGGCCCGTCTTGGTTACGTGTTGTAGCGTGGCACGTGTATTTAACTAAGCTTTCGTGACAATAAACTATACTCTGTATTGGTATATATCTGTTAGTCATACTTTCATCCCAGTTTATCCCCACGTACCTGTTTCCCGTTACATCACAAGAGTTGAGAAATCAATTCTCCAAGTTCTGTGTCGAGGGTGAAGCTAAGTTAAGAGGTAGTGGGAGGAACTAAAAGTAAAAGATTACCAGTGATCAGTCCCAAGCGAGCGCAAGTGAATGCTTCTATTTTAGTCTTACTGCAGAGTTCTATCAGTTCTATGAATGGAGGAGGGTGAAGGGAAAGAATCAAAATCCATATTTTTTGAGGAATTCCAACAATAAAATTTAGGTGTGGAAACACCACGGATTTCGTACCATGTAATCTTTGGTACGAGCACATGATTATGATAAAAGTACTTGTTTGAAACACTTTTTAGTATGTTAAATGATTAAACAAAAGAAGTTCATTTAATTCATTCTTCATTTAATTTCGTACCGTACATTATTTGATATATTTATTATTATTTTGTACAGTTGATTAAAATTTTATTTGATTCTATTCCAATGAAACACACCATGCTTCACCTTGCACTAATAACTACGTATCCCTGTTATATAGCAATGACTTACTGCAATGAGCGGAGGATTATTCCACGGCAGAGACCGAAGTGCGACAGTATCGAGTTCGCAAAAGAACGAGTACTCACCTAAAAAAGAAGAAAAAGAAACATCATTAGAATACATCTGGCTACTCTACTGACAAACACAGTTTGCCTCTGAGGTGGTCGACCCACGGAGCTCTATAGACAGCCCATCAATAACAAGATTTCTCTGCGATAGAATACACATCTGTTTAGCAGTGCTATTTATATATAACACGGTAGAGATAGATGTACCCTACACTAAATGCAGTACGAATAGACACTAGTTGAAGAGAGTCTGCCATGGGAGCCGTATCGATATGGTGGATAATGTGATCGATAAGGTGGGGATCGATACTGTTGCCAAGATGATATTATTACATTTGTATTGTTTATTACTACATAATTATAGGCGGGGGTTTTATTTCCATAAAATAATTTAATTTAATCAAAGGATTCTTAGTTATTGTACACACCAACGATGACTGGAGTGCTCACTGCTCATAGCTACTAAGTTAGTTCACATTCAAAATGTCCACCACTCAACATTAGCTTTACCTGGTGGCTTTACTAACCAGACAATACATATTATACGCATTATAATTCAGAAACTCTGCATTGTGCAGTCACAGAGAGCGGACGTGTTTGTGAACCGGTCTGAGCTGGCTTATGGGTTTTGCTTGCTCCAGGCCTATATTCCGGCTGTGGTGTATTGTGAATTTTGTGTGTGAACGTATTCTGTGTAATATATAATGTCGAAAGTGAAAACTAGAAGCAACAAATTAAGTCCAGGTGTAGATGAAGAAGGTTTTGCTTTCGCGGATTTTGCCACAATAGCACAAAAGTTAGAAAACATCAAGGAGGATGACTCAGGATTCCAAGTCTTGGCATCAGCTGTGAAAATGTTGCTAACACCAATGACTGAAATTAGTAAGTACTGCAAACACCAAGAGCGTATGCATGGTGAGTTGATTAACGCTAATCAACGCCTATCTGAAACTATAGACACTTTGATTGCTGAGCTTAATTCGTGTAAGAAAGTTAACACCGAACTCAAGGACGAAAATAAACGTCTAGCTTCCCAAGTCAACGACCTTGAACAATATTCGAGAAATTATAACATTGAGATACAGGGTGTTCCGGTAACTCCCAACGAGAATACGTACGCAATAGTAAAGACAATTGCTGACGTCGTGGATAGTGATATTTGCATTGACGATATTTAATTTTGCCATCGAGTCCGGGTGTCAGGTGCTACCGGGAAAAAACCTCCACCCATAGTTGCCAAGTTCTACTCGCGCCGAGTGAAAGAAGACATCTTGGTCCAGAAAAAGAAGAAGCAGAAAATCAGCGCGAAAGAAATTGGGTACCCTTCATCGAATAACATAGTCTACATCAACGAGCACCTCACTAAGGTAAACAAGAATTTGTTTTGGCTGGCCCGTAACACGAGAAACTACGGATATAAGTTTGCCTGGTGTAGAGGGGGCAAAGTATTCATCCGCAAGGACGAAGACTCGCCAGTTATTTTGATAAAGTGTGCATCAGACATACCAGACAATATAACAGCGCGAGCGGTCCAATCAGACCAGTCTTAGTGTTGTTTGTTTACCTTGTGCGTGAGTTTGTGTTTGTATGGCTAGTTGGGATGAGGTCAATAACATATTTCTGCAAAATGATTCCATCGAATGTACGTACATTGATGACATTAGCGGCTGGTATGAGACAGGCGGCCGCGATCTGTCTACAGTCTCTAAGATTATTCACATTAATATTAGATCGTTAAAAAAACATTGGAACGAGTTATGTTGTATTTTGCAAGATTACTTAGGATCAATAGATGTTTTAGTTATAAGTGAAATTTCTAATTGTGATGTTAATTTATATAATTTGCAGGGGTATCAAAAAATATCAAAACAAAGAATAAACAGAATAGGTGGTGGCATACTTATATTTGTTAAAGAAACATTAGAATTTGCTGAAATTAACGTTGATTTTTTGAATGCAGAAGCGCTTTGTGGTACTATTTATCTTAATAACACATGTGTTCATTTGTTAGCTTTGTATCGTCCTCCTAACTTAAGTCGTTTAAACTTTATTGAAGAACTAGATGTGTTTTTAGGGAAATGTTTTGGCATTAATGGGATCATAGTTGGGGACGTCAATATAAATTTACTTGATACTTTGGACAGATATACTGTTATGTATGAAGATGTGTTGGCCGCACACGGTTTTAGTAAATGCATTACTAAAAGTACACGCGAAGAGTATATTTCTGGTAGGTTTGTGTCATCTTGTATTGATCACATTTTTTTGCGTGGAAGTTTCTCGTCATGTGAATCCGCTATCCTTACCACTAAAGTCTCTGACCACTATATGGTGCTTACTTGTTTAGGGTTTATGGGAAAGTCTCTCAACGTTAATACGCATAATAATCATTCTAATGACAATAATATCTCTGTCGCAATTACGCTTAACGAAAGAAAATTAAAGCATAACTTGTCTAATATTAACTGGAACTTAGCTTGTGATGCCGATGATCCAGAAGAAATATACACTATAATATCTAGACAGTTTACAGAAGCTTATGACAGTTCTATCTTCAGGGGGAATAAAATACCTAAGTCAAGAGATAGACCTCGCAAAATATGGGTGTCTGACGAACTTGTTATTATGACGAAAGTTAGAGATAGACTTTTTAAAGATTGGAAAAACTGTATCCTTGGTGAAAAGAAAACCCGTCTTAGAACGGAGTATAATGCGTACAGGAATAAAGTTACAAAAGCTATAAACAAAGCAAAGATAAAGTTTTATCGCGAGTTAATTCTAAACGCACGAGGGGACTTAAAAGAGACGTGGCAAATTATCAACCAGATCACTGGAAAAAAGAAACGAATGTCAGTTGATGACGTAATCAATAAATTTTTGTGTAAAGACGTAGATGTGAACCTAGTTGTAAACAATTTTGTGAATTCATTTGTTGACGAAATAAGTACGTTGAAACATGATTGTGACGTTGTTACATTGCAGCGAGCTCAGAATGTCAATATCCCAGTGAGTCAATCGTTTTTCATGAAACCAGTTACTCTTCCAACTGTTAGGGAAATGATCGACTCACTTAATGTAAATAAACAGCCAGGTGTAGATAAGATACGTGTTCAAGACCTGCAATTTGTCAAGGACTCTATTGCTCCTGTACTAGTCGTGTTAATAAACAAATCGATGGAGACCGGTATCATCCCTAAGCGCCTCAAAAAATCAATAATTAAACCAATATATAAGAAGGGTGACCATACGCTTTACTCTAATTACAGACCTATTGCAATATTGCCAAGTATTGAGAAACTTTTAGAAAGACATGTTGCTAACAACTTGATCGAATACTTAAATAAATACGGGATTATAAATAGTAAACAATTTGGTTTTCAAAAAGGAAAGAGTACCTCCACACTGTTATTAGAGTTCTCCAATTACGTCAATTCTAAACTTAACGACAATATGCAAGTTTTGGCATTATTTGTAGATTTCAGTAAAGCATTCGATACCCTCAACCATCAGAAACTATTACGAGCTTTAGAGTCAATTGGCATCCGTGGAATTGCGTTAGACTGGTTTAAAAATTATTTAACTAATAGATTTATGCAGGTTAAAGTAAACGGCCAATCAAGTGAAGAAAGACCTTGTGATTCTGGGGTCCCACAAGGGTCTATTTTGGGACCGACTCTATTTTTGATTTATGTTAATTTTATGTCCAAATGTCTTATTTTTTGCATTATTTTATCTTATGCTGACGATACTGTCTTACTTGCCGTGCATTCAGATATTCGTATTGCACAAGAAATGTTGCAAACTGATTTTAATAACCTTCTGCGTTGGAATCACGATAATGAATTAGTAATTAACTCGTCTAAAACTAAAGTTTTACATATTTCTTCTCCCCATAATCGTGAAAGAGACTTTCCTATAAATATCATTTATCATGATTTTAATTGCCTTCATAATGTGGATGAAGTGACATATTGTGATTGCAGTTTAAAAATAGAATGTGTGGACGAGTATGAGTACCTGGGCGTAATTGTTGATCGTAACTTTTCTTGGAGAAATCATATTGATAAACTATGTAATAAACTACGCTCATGCTCTTCTCGATTGTATGCACTTAAATATATTCTGCCCTTTACATTATTTAGAGCCGTTTATCAATCTATGGCCGAATCATTAATTTTATATGGCATTCTAGCTTGGGGCAATGCTTCGCGGTGCCATACGCAAAGGGTTGAAGACCTACAAGTTAGAATGCTAAAAATGGTAATATGCGACATCAAAATCGATACTACACTTTCTAGAAAACAAATATTTTCATTTTGTAATATACTGCCAATTTATTCTTTATTCGTATATAGATTTTTGTTGTACTTTTATTTTAAACCGGATTTTAAGATCCCTATGGACACCTGTAAGGAGACAAGGCTCAAAGTGGCGGGCACCTTACAAGTTCCTAATTATACTAACAAATATGGCCAACGCTCTTTGTCTTATTCTGTGCCAACTATATTTAATATGCTACCATCCTCACTCAAAACCCTGTCGTCTATTTCTAAAATTAAATCTGAACTAAAAACACATCTACTTTCTGACACCTTTTTACTGTGAATGTTCCGTTTATATTTTAATTACTGTAAACAAGTTAATTCTGCATTTGTATTGATTTTTGTAAAGTTCACTTTCTTAGTAGTTTCAAGTATTTAGTTCTATACATTATTTTGTTATTGTAAATACATGTTCCGTTTTCTGTTCTGTTCTGTCACTATGTATAATATTTTTTATTATGTACCACAGTTAAGCCAAGTCTTGGCTTTGTGGGTTCTTGGAGTCATAAATAAAAAAAAAAAAAAAAAAAAAAAAAACCCTGTTTATAGTCATGTATAAACCCACTGAAATGCTACGGTTCAAGTAACATATTATGCTGTGACTGAAAATAAAGCAAATATTATAATGTTTCTGGTTAGTTTTGTACGTAGACGAAAATGATAGCGAACAAACGCCAAACGTTATCATTTCGTATTATTTAACATCATTCTTATTTGACCTCCTGATTATTTTTATATGAAGAACCGTCAATTGATTGCACGTGTTTAACTGACCATGCAGTTGCATGTAGCGCACATTATCACAATTATTGATGGTGTTATTATCAAAACACATTCCCAGTTAGGTTTTCGCTGTTCTCATCAATAGTTGGAATGTCCAAACAAGGTCATAGAATAGAAACAGTGACGGAAGCGATGGGTGTTATGATCGCATCGCACTACACGCAATTTATACATATGGAAGTCATCCAGTCAAACATTGTTCATTCTGAAATATAAAACAGAGTGTTATGACTCGGGCCGCGAAAGCCTATACGTGAGTGTTTAACCCGAAAGCCAAGTTCAAGTTTAGAGATTGTTATGTTTATTTCACTCAGTTTTACATCTTACTTTCAACGGTATGACTGCTGTTGAAGCGAAACACGTTTCAGGTTTGCAGTGTCTGAAGATAAGTGTTCATTATACATGGAGGATAATGTCAAGAAAAGGTCCCCCCCATCGTATTCATTCATTGATGTGTTAGTAGTTTTATAGGCAATCATCTTCTGTCTGTTCGTCATAAAACAGCTTTACAACCAGCTGCAATATCGGCAATCGGCACTTACTAGATAATAGCGAACAAGAGATAATATATAGGATTACATACTTCCAAGCACAATCTATAACAGCGCACTTCGTATCACTGCTTACTCTAATTGATTCGTCTGCAAATTATTCATATCATTAATTACTCAATTAACTCAATATATGAATGTTGCAATATTTAAATTTAATTTAATTTATTAACGACCATGCAGTGGTTATGTAATTGAAATAACTATGATAAGCTTTACATACATTTTCATAACATGACGCCCCAAGGATGTGCTTGAGAATAATAACACTGTTTCGTGTCACTTTCGGGGTCACACTTGATTCAATAAATATTAATACAATAAAATAAAATAAAACTGTTTCACAATATTCCGATCTAAACATTATCAAACCAAAAACTGATAACGTACACAAATACGAGTAGAATATGTAAATAATAAACAGGGAAATGATTATACTCAATACTCACGCCAAGAGAAAGGTATACATTGGCAACTGAGTATCCCTCTAGGTGTAACTCATTAACTGTCCTTGTGGCGGGAAACTGTTTAAAAATATAGGGAAGTAATTACAGGAAGCGGTCATTCATTCATTAGTTTCGCAGCCAGGGAGGCACCGGACCCAGCAAACATTAGCCAGGCTGGTAATTAACATCTAGCCCCACCGCATTTTGCACAGTATTGAACAAACGTCCGTGCTAAATGAAAAGCTCACTCAAACACAGCCCAGTGGTGCAGAAATACAGGCCTTCATTTCACTTCATGTACACAGTACTTGACTGTAGAGTAATTGCAGCGAAACACGGGCATTATATGAACAGAACGGAATATATGAACTGAGCAATGAAGTATAGGAAATACCAACGTGAAAAGCCTAGCACAGAAACTCATTCGAGGAAAGAAGGGTTGGAGTTTTCATGCAAAAAAAAAGTCACATTTTTTTGTAAAAATATTGATGCGAAATGCATAATGCGTTTTAATGAGTAATGAGACCAGGATTGAAATATCTTCTCCACTGGAATAACCCATAATAACGTATGATTTTGGATGTTACGTTTCTGTTTATCTAAAACCGATATGGTAAAGGGAGGTTTGTGCCTTAGATTTACAACTCTGACAACACTGATTGAAGGATGTCTCTACGTCACGAATGCTACCGTTGTATACAGGGTGTGCCGGGTGTGTCTAGGCACACCCTTTATGTGTAAGACAAAAGTGGATTTTTGTTTTAATATATATAATAGGAAATACGCCTATTTCTGACGGTTAGTTGTTTACATAGGAAAATTACGTTTGGATAAATTATATAGCCTAGTAATTTGTTTGATGAATACAAATCGTTTAATAAATGAGTGCATTTGAAAAAAATATATATTTGGGTGCAGACCCTAATGTGGACGCCTGCGAACACTACGATTTATGTATAGTCCAGAAACAAGTGAATTCATGTTATAACTTCCTATTTTAGGTCTGAGAACCTCTCCCGACGCAAACATTACTCAGTCAATTTCAATTACACTAAGGCTTAATCTTATTAATTAATACTAAACATAAGTTCCTGACCTAAATGAAGATAACTTTGATCCTGAGCCAACTGAAGTTCTCAATTCACTTTGTTTCATGTAATTTGACTACAGCACCCTTATCAAGTCTACAACTCTAGATATATGTAGATCTAGTTACCCTGAAGGACGCATGACATATTAGTTAATATCCTATGAAGCAGAAGATAATCCCAGTTGTAAGCTCGAGGCAACAATTATTCATCTGTGCTCGAGGGATGAAACGCGAATAATTTAGCGAAGTGGATGAGGCAAGTCCAATAATATGCTGGCACGACTCAGCCACAGGAATCTGACAGCATGACAAGTGAATGCGTACGACCGACCTAATAAACCTGCGCTTTCAGAAGCCCAAACACGGGAGATGGATTTGAGCGTGGGCGGTGTGAAAAATCAGCAAAACGAACAGTTCCCCTTTGCAGTATTTCCGATCTAGATTGTTTTCAATTTGATCTAATTTTAAATTATGCTTCAAGTTCATTACGATCACCTAAAGGCGCTTACGTTTATTCCTGTTTCTAGTATAATGTGTAGTCCCCCTCTGTGTCTTCTCCCTCTCTTCTCTCCGAGAAAGAGAGAGAAAAAGCTACTTATATCGAGTAGCTTGAATCAGGTTCGCGTAAGCACCGTAAGTAATTTTCAATTAATCTGTTTTGTTTCAATCTTTTTGGCACAACAACATGAAAACGCCCTGAGCGTGGAACATCTTCTTCAAGACGTATATAAATTTAAGAATCTGGATAAAAATTGTGTCGCTGAATGGTAGCTCACATGAAAACGAAACGAAATAATATATGCTTTATTCAAATCGGTTCCACATAAAATAAAAAATCTACGCGTTTCGTAGAAAGATCGATAAAACCACTTCGACTTTATATCGAAATCCCTCCATTTTTCATGACACGACACAAGTGGAAAGGGTTAACCCCCTTCCGCTGTACGTCCCAGATATAAAGTAAAAGTCGAATGAAAAATTGCTCTCTCGTAGGTAGTGCAAGAGAAGAGAGAGCCGACTAGTATGGAACAGTTGTTGTTGCCACCTGCAAGAATCTCATTGCAGTGAACTTGAATGCACAACTCAACCTGTATCAGGCGCCAACTGGCTCCATTCGCCATTTCTAGGGCACTGCTCATTCAATCTGCTCGCGTAAAAGTAAAACCTATTCCAAGTTTGGCTTTAACTTTAATTTAGTTCAAGGTTGTCGGGCTGGCTGGCTGGCGTGACATTTATACTGTGTATACCGTACTATAGAGGTGACAGACAGACTACGCCCAGGTCTGTGACACTTGCAGTGGGGGGGGGGGGGGGGGGTCGTTATCACATTACTGGGGGTGATGCTCGCCTTAGGAATATAGTTCACACTTTGTAACATCAGTTTTTAAAATGTAAGTAATTTACACATTCAACAACGATTATTTTATATTGTATGTAATTATTGTATTCAATATTTGAAACAGGAGTTGAATTTTTTCATCCGCCGGTACAAATATGTGTTTTGTACCAGTGGATGATAAAATTCGCAGTACGAAAACTATACCACATAGATTTTTTTCTCTAACGTCCTAGTATGAACAAAGGTGAGTTTACACTATTCAACAAAGTTCAGCTTTCACACTTAGCTTTAGGCTCCAGAAGATGTTACAACACCATTTGACTTTGCAATGTAATATCGAGAGTAATATGCCACCGAAGAAAAGTTATTAAAAATTTGTTTTGAACATTTGGTATGCCCTTATTTTAGTTCCATTTTCTGTAAGTGTATTTGTATGGATACTTAAGAAAATTAAATTTGCTCCCTCTCCCTATCAATAATTCAAAAAGGTGATACCAGACACATCCTTGTCTACAATTATTCAACGTTTACTGTGGATCCATAAACGCTTCGAAACTAACTCTTGAATCAGGCAATTAACTACGATTAACTACGAAATTCCGAGCGGTACGAGGTATTGTTGAATCATGGTTGAATGGTTGATGAGCTGTCTGCTAAATTAAGCATCCACACGATGATATAATTGCCATGGTTACCGTTACAGCGGTGTCGTGCCTGCATCCATATGATGTAACGCGAAATTAGCTACGAATTCTCGAGTAATTGCTGCTGTATGTCTTGAGGGCTGATTGCTTGGAAACATATTTCAACTATTCTAATTGCTCTGATTCAGTTGCATTGAGCGTGTTCTCCAAGCCACAATAGGATGTCGTACATGAAAGTGAAACCTGTCGGTACTATTGATGGGGTATTAGTATACCACAAGGTATGTTTTACCCTTCCGACCAAGGATGTTGGTTCCATGTGGATTCATAGCAAACAATCATAGCTCATTACTGAGTGGGTACAAAGTATAAATTACAGGAATCAAGCACGAACAGATGTATATACATTTGGATAGAGCTGTGTGTGGGAGACGTATTCTCGATAGAAATATCCACCCCTTAACTCATTGTATCACGCTCATAAACTGTTCCAGTATTTTATTTTGTGTGGAATAATTTGACACGACTGTACGATAATACATTATTATTAGTAATTCATCCATTTTTATATTCTATTTGGTATTTATTTTTTGGTTTTGTATTTGTTATTTTATAAATTTATGTGCATATAGATGTTGATTAAAGAAGTTGGGCGTTTTTGCATATGCAGAGTTCAATATAAATTGATGTCATTGGTATAAATAAACGCACTTCAACTTATCTTTATCTTTAAGCGAGGCTATGTCGAGGTTACAATCGTCATTATCAATGATTCATGCAATGAGATAATGATTATGAGATATATTTATAGTAGATGTGTGACTTCATCAAAACTTTGTCGATAAGCAGTTTTACCTTACACAAAGATGGGTGTCGAACACACTAAAACTTGACCTTCGTTACAGTACAGTACAGGGTGTATATGAGTAGTCCTAGGATACGGGCTTCAGATTAATATTTTATAAACACACCGCTCTATACACCTAAACACCAAACACAAACCAAATTGTGTTGCGAACATAATTTTATTTTAGTAACCAGCCTATATAATTCCTGAAGGATCAGAGGTGCCAACTTAGAAACGAAATTTTATCTAAACAACTGCAAGTTACCTACTAGACCTGCGCCCTGATTCTGTTTGGGTGACGATACTTATCATCGATTTCAGTTGTTAGACGAAGGCGATGAGCCAATCACCGCCTTCAGTAACGACTAAAACCGCTGATAAATGTATCGTCGCCCGTACAGAATCGCCCTGCAGGTTACTTGAACAGCATCTCCTGTCATCTTGCATAGACGGGTCTCGAACCCGGCTCCTACTGTAAACAACATAGGGCGAAAGTGTCTCGTCTTACAGCCTCAGGTGGCCGACGGCCGTGAAAGTAGAGAGACAAGATCATTCACTCTAAAACAACATCTGTCCCAATGGACTACTTAGATACACTCCAGGACAGCACCCAGTGTTATCATTGGGCCATTACCTCACATAACCTACAAGTGTAGTATGATATACCTGTGTTAGTGTAAGATATACTATCAGCACACAGAGTCAATATTGCTGAAAGGTATTGACTGAAGATTGGTTACGTCACGAGGAATGCGTCGTTATTACAGTTATCGTGTTTTGTTTCAAGTGATCCACGACAAAACGTAACGACAAACACAGACACGCGACCGAGGTAATCATAGACCTAGTCGGGCTATTATCCACTCGAGGACTCATCCATCAGAACATAACCCAGCGGTCAAGTTCAAGTATATTTCAAGTGTTATGGTGCTGGTTTATCGGACGAGCTTGAGTAGTACAAGCCTATTCACATATTTCTGATATGGCCATACTGAAAATACAAGTTGTAATAACCCTTTCCTTTGTTGAGTATAGTAACTTAGCAAGTCTAAGAATTTTTAGTGTCTGGAAAAATCAATCTGTTATGAATCTTGATGCTCATTCCTGTGTGTTTTTTATTTCAAGAAAGAGAGACACATATTCTAAGAAATAGAACATAAACACCCGAATCAGTGTACTCACTATGGTGCGGGTTGCCATTTGTTACTTTTGATGTGCAGTGTTCATTATTACAATATTTCAAATGGCGTTTGACTGAAGTTCAACTGTTCTCCAGCATTGTGGAAAGTTATATAAAGAAAGTCATTATGTCTCGTCACCCCCTCTTTTTGTGGTTTACAATGTCACATAATCATTTTCGGATGACGTGTTAAAGCCTTCATACTTCGTGGTGAGCTTGTTCTTCTTCTTTTGACAGCTCAAAACATGTAACCACACATTTTGGCCTCTAACATGGCCTCTAGCTGTGACGTCACGTGAGCTGTAACGAAGGGCTTGGGGCATCGTATGCGTGGAGCTGATCATAAAGGTATAATATTATAATGATAGAAGAATCATATAATAGTCGTGCCAGAGAACAAGAAGAAGAAGAAGAAGATCTCTCGTAGTGTTGTGAGATGAGATGAGATGACCCAGTGACCCGTCTCAGCGACCATAAAATTACTACTCCAGTTTTTTGTTTCATACTGAACGCTCGTGGTCTGAGGTCATCGAACATCATGACCTCTTCTCGGGTCATCGTCAGGAGATTTCTGGTTGAAATCTCTCGATTTAAATAACCTTAATCGTTCGAAGTTGAACACATTAAAAACTCATTTATTATATCGTACGCGGCCATAGGTTGAAGGACGCAACAGTCGAAGATTTAAACCCTTATCCTATACAACAAACTCACAAAACAAAGACAGTCGAAGATTTTAGCCTGTTGCATGCACTTACTTGAAATTTCTTTAGAATGTATACTATTCTACAATGCCAAAGCCAGCGATTTTAACAAGACCATTTCATTTCGAACATTCGAAAGAAAACAACATTCGAAGACAGCCATTTACAACAGATATTCGAAAACTATTTGTTTCTATATTTCCGCTTCCAGAACTACGGGGTCTCAAAGCAAGACTAATTGAAACGGAAGTCATAAACATTTATGGGAGATAACTTTGAAATTGAGTTATTCCCGAGTAACATAAAATATACAGTTGCACAGCTGCCGCCGACAAATTTTAATGCGCTTACAATTTCACTTCAAACCAATCTTTATTACACTTTCATCGTCTGAAATGTATCACTATCACTGCCTCACTGGTATTGTTCATGTTGCAATGAATTACATAATTATGCATACAAAACAGAAACAGTTGTAGAAAGCTTCCATTCCAATATAATTTAGAGTACACTTATGCATCGGAAGCTCTTCTACTCTAAATAACTGCACCAAATTAAAGACATGAGATATAGAAGATATAGTGCATGTATACAAATCGGAACCGCTAGAAACATGCATATGATGTAATAGAAAGTACAAATACAAAGTTAAATATATTTAAGATTTACGTACAGACAGAACGTAAAAAGAAATCACGGTATATTATAACCTTCTAACAGAGTAGTAAATTTATGTATTATGGCAGAAGGTAATTGATAGCTTTATGAATTCCGGTCTCAAGTAAGTTTTAAACTCAGCTTAGTTTTCTAAGCTTCTAAAAGTTTTCATTTCATGAAGAGTTAATTAAGTACCACTCTCGTGACTCGCGAGACGAAATTAAAAAAGCCGAGAAATTACGCAAAACCTCAGCAGGGGTTGTTTCTCTCACACTCTCGGAGCAGACAATGGTATTGTCGATAGGGCAAAGGGCGATGTACATAGGCCCCACATCGTGCAGTGTTCAGCTGAGCGCAGAGGTTAGGTTGCCGGGCTAATGGGTTGGCAATCAATGGTGCGTGTGACGCTGCTGACATGCTGACCCGTCGTGTCGTCTTGTCACTCTGTGTACGGTTATATCACGCGGAGTGTCTCATTGTCTTAGCGGGCTCAGGTCAAAGACCTTCGTAGCTCATCAGCGCAAAGAGTTCAATGTTTTACGTTTAGCTACAATTTGTAGATGATATATTCTAATTGTAAATAGGCCCGTTATTTTGACTTACATAGAAATATGAATTATGCATTTTTTTTTTTAATTCAATTAATTTGTTTCATCTGTTAATTAATCATTGTTTATTAGTGAGAGTCCTTATACACACACAGTGCACTTATATTTACAGAGATATCCATTTGCACATAAGGACACTTGCATTTGAGATTCACGAATAATATAAACTATTTGAGCAAAACATAACATTATTATTACGAACACAACGGTTCAATTTTAACAAATATGTTGTTACATTTTTACAAACTAATTTACGAATGATCACATTGTATTGTTGCGTATCATACAACCAAAAGCAATCATTATTCGCGGACAGCTTGGCGAATTTCGAAAAATGAACTCTACGGATGAATGAGCAGACATTGGTAGCCAAACAACACACAAATACACATCCGTTTCATTACGTTGCGCGGGGGGGAGGGGGGAGGGGGGAGGGGGGGGGGGCAATGTCTGTCGACACGATTTACCAAGCAGAAATAATACCATTGACAAACCAATGAGCCAAAACGTGCGCATCGACGCAATGGTGTAAAAGAAGTGAATGTATATTTTACTCTTTCCACGCGTCCGCGTTCGGTTCGTTGAGAATCTCAAAATGGAAACCTTTACGGCCGAGTGATTCCGTTATTGCCCCATTTCCAAACCGAGTCGTCGACGACGGGTACAAGTTGCGATCTTCCTGCTTGCGTTGCTTGTACGTCCACGACCACAATCTCGGGTCGTTGCAGTACCATCCCGTAGTGGTTGGTGGTGCTTTGCAAACTGGCAGTCTTATCGGACGGAAACTCAAGTATGACGTCATCATTTCCACGAGGGTTGCACAGGGGTGGTTCCAGGGGAGGGGAAGTAGGGGCGAGCACCCCCCTGATTCTAGAAACGTCAAATTCAAATTTTGAAAGATTGTGTGAATATACAGCAGAAGAGACAATTTTTGTCCTAGAAATTATATTTATTGTTTCTGGTTACTTCCCTTATCGTGAATGATTACCATTTCAATAAGCAATACAGAAAGTTAAAACACTGATTTTGATAAACTGCTGTCAGTGTACTGACACACAAAAAAGTTTTATAAGGTTCTATAGACAATTTGAGTCAAAAATGTATAACCTACTTAGTCTTTAATGTAAATTATTGTTTTTTTGACTAGTGCACTGTTGAAGCAACTAACAAAAAAGCTCAGTAGCCGATCACTGCACACATGGATATGAACACAAGGCCCAACAGCATCATAGACTGTCCATTGAGACCCATCATGCCAGTCTGCGCCCACTATCCTAGATCGCTTGACCTTTGACCGTAGAGTTAAACACGCAGCACACGGGCGACAGTGTTTTATTAACAGAAGCCTGCTCAACATCGCAACACACTATTGATGTTTGTCTTTCATCGTCACTAGGCCGGGCTTGGATGTTTATGACGTCATAGTTTTTATAGTTCATATACTAGAGTCAGAAGTAGTAGAATTCTTTACGTTTGTAGTTGTACGTTCTAGGCCTAGGCCATGTAAATAAATATCAAATCATGGGTTAAACCATGTTGTGAAGTATACAAACACATATCTACGGTTGCGAGCATTAGCACACTATCTATAATGAATTAAAATTTAAAAACTCTATTATTTTAAAACTGCTAAATGTTTATTAAATAGTTTGGTTATTGGTGGATTATTTTTGTTTAATATCGCTGGTTTTTATATTGCTTCGTACGATAGGCACAGCAACCCGGACCCAGATAGAGATTAGTGTTATTTTGACTGTATAGATGTATGTCATACTCATGGGGATAGACAATGTCACGTCACGTGACTATGGTATGGAAGATGAGGGGATTGGTTCAGGGAAAGAAAGGTGTGACTATTATATTTATGAGAAGGAAGGGAGGAGTGATATTTCCTGTAATATATGCATCAAACGAACATCTAAAAGTCAAATTCTTGAATGTTTTTTTTTCGTGTTTGTTCGAGAGGGGGGGGGGAAAGTTCTCACCCTAAATCGGTTGCGTAAAATATTCATAATTATAACAAGAACAATGTTTTGTATTGTTGGTGTAAATTGTCATCGTAGTTACTTTTCAAGAGCACGTCAAGCTAATTGTGTTTCAAGGAGGGAGGGGGGAAAGAGTATTCAAGCACACTTTAGGAACAGCCCCCCACCGTTATTTCGATCATTTAAACGCCCGAAGCCCGAAGCCTACACACGGCATTACAACCACACAGAGCTCCAACTCGCATCTGTCAACTCCTTTAGATCATTTGAGAAAACTAATTTATATTTATGTCCTGTCTGTTCGCGCGCGTTCTGTCCATTTATCGCCGACTGGACATCGGGCATTTATGTTTTTCAGCGCCGGAGACAAGAAATTAAACGCTAGCAACAGCTTTGTTCTTATTGCCAACAATATGTTGTCTTGTAATGGCCTGAGGGAATTTATGGCCAAGCGATATATCTCGTGGCAGATGAAAGAAATAAGACGTTTTCACAGAGATGCAATTCCTAAGATGTATTGTCGAGAGTCGAGGTTCAAGTCTCACTTGATACCGCCAAGAATAATGACATTGCTGCTTATATTCATTGAACAAATTATGTATTCTGACCAAAGGTAATTTGCTATTTCCTCGCAATATACTCGAAGTTCTCAACCTTCCAAGCATGTTTGTCTATTCACTTGCAAAATACTTTTGTACATTTTTAAATACATTTTGGTTATACCTTTACGTTGCTGCAAGCTAGATTATATGTAAAGTGACAAAAGATTAACAATTTTCAACAATTTATTGATTTATTTATTTATTGTCTATCCTATTCAGGTATAAAACTTATTTACACAGAAGGACAATCAACAAATAAGAATGTTTAGTGTAAAATTGAATGTTTACGCTTGAATTTGCAAACATGATAATCTAATATCTAGTTACTGACACTGTTGCAATTTCTAAGATGATATTCACAACTTTAGGCCTATACCTCGTAAGCGTTAACGATCTCTTGACAGTGACTAAAGATCTCAGAAATTTAAAAAAAGTATGCATAATAAATGGAACACAACCCCCTCCCTTTCATCTCGAGCCCTCAGCAGACAAGACAAAAGTGCAAAGCTCTTGAGACACACAGCCCTCATGGGAGGCAACATGTGTTTTATCCCTCACAATAGACGGAGGCCACATCAAAGCACAGATAAGGGATTATCAAAGTGTGCATGTCACATAGCTGTCGTCAGCGCTCTGTATTCTTGTGACGTGTCGCGGTACTAAAACACAACCCTTGACGACCTAAGAACGATTTTATAGTGGCTGTTATTAATATAAAGGAAAGAAAAGGGTGATAAAAGACGTGAAGAAATGAGACTAAGCACTAAATTTTATAGCGTCTACTCTGAAAATTAGTTTTCTTAGAAAATGCTACATAAAACTAAAAATAACGACTCGAAGTATAAAGAAGAAAAAAAACCTTGAAATCACTTTCCAGTTTGTTTCCACTATAATGTATCATCATACAAATAAGTATGTATGAAACATCAGAGAAAATATACGTTTTGCTGTTTTTTTGGGAACAATGTATGTCTACGTTGTCAGTGTTGTATCGAAATTGAAAAATTCGTATTTTTCATTATAAATGCAGTGTGGTGTCAATTGTGTCAACACTAATGTTTTATGTTTAGAGTCGAGTCTGCGAGTGTAGTTTTAAACGAGTGTGTCGTTTCATTTATGATGTATTAATCGGATTGTCCTTTGGCGGTCTTGTGTAATCGATTTCGATTAAAACGGTTGATTTATTGTCGACCCTCTCGATTTCAATGATCGCGAGGTCACAGCTCGATTTACGATGTGCTTAATTCATAAAACGAATCGAACCGTTACATCAAAGGAAATATGGTGCAAACAGTGGCGTAACTAGGAATTATTTCGGGGGGGGTTATTAGGGAAAAGTGAGATGAGGGGACTGAAAGGGGTCTGGGGCGAAGCCCCAGCCGCCGGAGGCCATTCGCCGAAGGCGAAAATTTTTTTTCACTACTTTAAATATTTCGTGCTTTTTAGACTCAAAGAATACTACTCGAACCACTACTCGTTTGTTTGTATTATATTGAAGTTACAGTGTTACAGTTCTCAATAAGAATAGCATAGAAATTGTGTTTTTAATGTTTTATGGTTGTTCAATATAATCGCAACATAAAGTGAAACATTGTGGTCACAAGTCACATACGTTATTTAAATTTTAATTCACAGACCGTCATATTGTAATATTAGAATAACGCATTTTTATTTATACGTACCCTCACTATTACTGGTTCGAGGCTAAGGTGTATTAGTTGTAGATAAACACATAAATAATATAATTGAATTATTGAAAGAAATTATATATCTTATCTAAGTGAAGTGGTATGATAAATATAATGAAAATGTTGTTTGTTGCGATTGTTATACACTGAAGTAGTTTAAGCATCTTACAATATAGTATTAAGTAAATGTAGTATTAAGTAAAATCATTCTCGATGAAGTTTCGGGGGGGGTTTAAACCCCCTAAACCCCCCCCTTAGTTACGCCACTGGGTGCAAATGCATTTGTCATTGTTAAGGCATAAATATTACTGACTTTATAATACTGGTAGAAAGTTTAGAAACCCGATTGTAAGTTGTATAAATTGAACTCTATTTTATGTCATTTTATATTTCCCAATCAAATGTAAATTTATTCAATTATTTATACTTTATTTATGTATTTTAAATTTTAATCTATATTTTAATAGTCAGTTTCTTTTAAAATGTAATGCAATGTAATGCAACTTTCAACCAATACTTCAATCACAACAGACATAGACCCTAACCCTCATAAAAAAACTGGACTGGACTTTTACCTTTCATAAAATCAAACATGTATCATCGCAGCCGCAGAACCCGAGCAAGTTACTCCCGCAAGTTACTTCCGCAAGTTACTCCCGCAAGTTACTCCCGCAAGTTACTCCCGCAAGTTACTCCCGCAAGTTACTCCCGCAAGTTACTCCCGCAAGTTACTCCCGCACGTTACTCCCGTATTATACGTAAACCCATGTTTTCGCTTATTTCTTGTGATATTTATAAATAATTCACATTATTTCGATACTCGTGCCTGCTCCCGATTGAAACCAGTTGCTAACCGCACTAATCAGCTTGAGAAGGCTGTGGCCATGTCGTGCACTGCCACTACGACGTAACGCAACAACCGAAGATCCTCCTAGACCGATGCACCTGCCACCGTCACCTAATGACATCACACTTATTTATAGATTCGATTCGACGCAAAGTTCCGGTGGTTGCGGTCAACTATTGTATTATGTGGTTTCGGTTATAAGATGCACGCTGCCAATTGAATTGTGTGTACGAATACTTCTAAAGTCTCGCGGTTTGCGAGATGAATCTGGATTTTTACCGATTTGATCGATATCAGGTGTATCTATCCATCTAGATGTATATCCATATTTTATTATAATCAAATTTTTGTATATTTGGATGTATCACTTTATTTCCACTTAGCTTTTTTTTTTAATATGCCTAATTGTTATTTACGCTTTATTAATTAATAGATGGAAATCTATGATAATAACAAAAATGATATTGATAGGTAAGGGATGATCAGAAAGATCTCTGCCTAATCCGGACTTCGAATCGAAGCTATACACGGGGACTTTGAACTCTGCATTCGGTTTGTATCTTACATAAACACCAATGTAACACTATTGAAAGTGAAATACATTAGTGTTCACACTTGCAACAAAACTTTTTTATCGTCAACAATTATAGTTCGCAGAAAGGTATATCACATTAAATTGTAACGAACAATCTCGCGTCTGTTATCAAGAACCACCATAATTGTACGATATTACCAACCCAACGAAGTGTCATGCAACGCTTGAAATTCGGACAGAAAACTCATATAAACATTTTCCTTTTCACCTCTTTTCCCACGCGGCGAAGTAGTTACGGGGGCGTAGTTACGATTCAAAGCACGAAGCAGTGGGAAAAAAAATACAAAAACTATATATAAGTTTTCAGAAAAGGGAGCTGAAAATAAATGATTACATTCACCAATGCACCAACCAACGTATTGCTGGGAAATCACTTGATAGACACGCCCACAAACATCAGCCACTCACCATTATGACATGAAATGCATTATATATATACACGAGCCGAAACTCCATCCAAAATATCGCCTCTCTATTCTTGCTGCGACTTTTTGTATTTTATAAACATGCCCCATCATCATTTATTATAGAGGACGTAACACGGACGGGATAAATTGGTTCTTGTTGGGCTAGTATCGATATATTCATGTAAACTGGAGCGACGACCTCCATTTTGTACAGGGGTTGCTAAAATAGGAATCATCGTATTGCGAAAGATTCTCATCTACATAATGTTTAGTAGATTTCAAATCACTTGACACAGCTGTTGTACATCGCTATGTTTTCCGCAGAGGTTGTTAAACTTGATTGAAACTGTACTTTATTTAATATCTATCGTAATCTATAATTTCTTATACATATCTGGTGCGAGCCATGGTGAATCGTTTGAGCACATTTACGAATGTGGAAAAGTACGTCAAGAATATGTTTATTTACGTTGAAATAGCGTGCGTGCAAACGGTAAAAGATAAGGATCTTAGATCGGTATCAGACTGTAGTTCCGTTAGGACTTATATAAGATTATGTAGGTGAGTGTACAGGGGTTGCTAAAATTACATCCTCTCGAATATACAATTATACACTAGATTCACACCTGCTACAACCACACTGCACCTGTCGGGAATTGGGCTAACGGTCGACTGCCTACAACATCGGGGCACACTCCACAAAATAAAAAAAAGTACACAAAAAAAGAAGTTAATAAAAATTCACTCCATCGCAGGGCGTGCGGTTTGTTTCGATCTAGCAAACCAAACAAGTCGTCGTACCAAACAAGTTAGAAAGAACAATAATATCTTTGGCGCACACGGGTGAGCGAGCATGTTCGCAGGCAGTGTTTTGTTTTATTTGCCTGGTCGCTGTGATATATTATCTCATAACACACGGCAGAGTTACGAGCCTTATGAAGCATAGATCTTGTTTCCCATGGGTTTCAATAGGACACGTGGGGAGTTTTCAGTTTAGTTAGAGAATGTTTGTTTCCTATAGTTGAACAACGCAAATCGAGATGATTAGCAATAATGGGTTAGCAAAGGTTGGAGGTTGATATGACAATGTCCGGTAAATATGTATCTGGCCGATAATCTAGCTTTAGATTGGTGGTTACCGTGGTGAAAACAAGATATTTCACAATGAGAACATTTATCGATCGTAAGTTGTCCACGAGTCCTGCAAAATCCCACTTTCCGGACAACAATTTCTGGACAAGAACTGATCATATTCGTACACCGTAAAATATTCAAACCTATATATACACATTTACAAATAATTTGACGTAAATACCACTCTCAGTGCAGAAAGTGTCAAGTTTCGTGTCCGCTAAGATAATGACATTCAAGAAAGTGTCGAACTGTCACGATTATTGTACTAGTATTTATGTAAGAGCCGACCTTGTAGACTTCATAGTAACAAGAATAAATTGCTTATAACTATAGTTCATGAAAGTATGCCCTTGCAAAATGAGTGAGTTTAAAACGAAGACATTTACAGTTGAAAGGTTTAGTTGTAGTCTAAAAATACTAATTTAACTCCGACCAAATTATATAATCAGTGAAAAATTATATAAATAATAATTAACTAATTTTTAAAGCTGCATTTAACCATAACCGTTCAAATCAAGGTTTATTAATCAACGTGTACTGAGCCTGACATCTGCACTAAAACACGTTTAAAATATAGACCAACAAGCAATTATTCTAGGTGGAAAGAGTTTATGTGTAGGATTATTTTAAATATTACTATTAACAGAATTACACCTAACATCGACACACGAGCGACGATAAAGTGTATAAAATAAGTTTCAATAAAAAAAAACATCTAGGCAAACATGTTTGATAGAAAAGAGGTAGTTAGACAAACAGCCTCAGTATGGTTCTTGAATTACAACAAGCGGTATTGATACTATCATGTTGCAAGGTGCTTGCATGGCGTCGTAAAACCTGCCGTCAATATACACAACAAGCAGTTTCCAGAGCACAGAGAGAAATCTCTCTTTACATTTTTCTACTAAAAAATATCTATTCAACATTATTTACTGAATCAATCGAAACCAAACTAAGGCCAATCAATCGATGTCGACATTAAATCGGTTCCGTTTCCCCTGTAAATAACTCTAAGCGATACAGCAAACCCACCAATTGCTGCAATGCAGTACATTGTTCTAATTAATATCTAACACTTTCACCGATAGTGTTTTTGTTTCCTAAAAGCCTCGATTGTTACAAATTCGATTATCCCGACACGGCCACTTGATCTTCTGAATGATGAATTGCAAACAATACAAAATTATTAATAATCAAATCGTTCTCTTCCGTGGTGTTTAATTATCTGGTTATTCATTCATTTCCCTCTCGTTAAGTTTATTACGGCCGACAGAGAAATCATAATTAGTGTCGTAACAAAAACTAGCATTATTACGATAATAGCGGCAGAGTTGAGCATTCGTAGGTATGAAACTGTGATTGCAAATAACGAGACTGGAATGTGTAAAAATACAGTGAAATCTATCTCACTCTCTCCGTAATATGGTAAATTAAATTTGTGTGTAGGTAAATAATAACTTGTTTGTTGTATGCGTTGAAAAATATTGTGAAAACAGCGTAAAAATGTGGTCATTAAGAATAAACACAATAACTCATTTTCAAGTGTATAAATAATATGAATATGGATACATTGTTATAATTGGTAATTATAATACAAATAACGGTAATCTTAAATATGGTAAGTATTACGTAAGGGCAGAATAATGCGTATTCAATGAATGTGTCTCCCTGAGAAATATAACAAGGAAATTATTCGACAAGATTTGTACACCATCTTCGCAGTGTATCTGGACATAAAATGTCACCCCAAGAAAATACTCAACTCTTACAATATCTAAAACGATAGTAACTTACAATTACAAGTATACTTCCATCCCACACACACAAATTTAGAATTACCAAAACAATTCTTCATTGTATTGATACCCTTCGCGTACTATTTCTTCCGATACATCAGTTTATACCTCCACCATAAAAAATCGCAGACGAAATATGCACGGATACATTGTAAACCATAATTTTTAAAAAGATTGAAACGTTATAAATCTATTTTCCATATCATGCTCATTTATACTTTTCTAGATGTTACTAAAAAAAGTTATACTGTTGTGGAGTTTATAGGGGGACAACCCTTTGTCGTCGAAGTAAGAGCTTTGAGAGAACTCCCTGCAGACGTGAGCCGGAGAGAACGCCCATTAGCGCCGTGACCCGCAGCACGGCACACAGGTAGTTCATGTCGAGTGCAACAAGTCACAACCAAAGTGCACACGGAACTGTATTCCCTCGATCTTGATCACGTTGTATTCATACCGTAATGTTTACACCTTAGAGTGAACGGATAATGAAGCAGCGGCAAACTTGTGAGAAGTAACGTTACATGTGATACGTGATCTTTGCCCTGTTGCCGCCTTGCGCACTTTACCTGAGAGAGCTAGTTGCTTTCTGAAAGTACTTCTAGGTTGTCGCTGCACCTGCCTTGGATGCAAAATGCAATGTTTTAACATAGACCATATTGAAGTGCAACACATTGGTCTATGGTAGGGTGGTTTAACGAATATGCCTCCAGGATACATATCCTCTATTTCAAAAAGTGAAGATTTAACATAATATTCAAAGATTGCGTTTTATGACACATTTATTTGAAATGTGCAAATGTACTCAGATATGACTATCCGGATGCTCTTAGTTAACATCCTTATGAAGTTTCAAATTTTTTTGATGAAAATTGAGGCCAATAAAATGATCTTGAATGTACGTGAAAATCACTGTATTTGGCGTTTGAAATTTAAAATGTGAAAACAGTTCATCCATTGGGTTATATATATGTTTCATGAAGTTTGGCAATGTGTTTAGTATACACACACATTGCTCTGCAGACTGTAGCAAGTTGTACGGTTGTATATAGGGTATAGTACCCATGTCTGCAACATAACACACATAAAGTAACTGATATAATGAGGTATTAGGACAGTAAGCGTAGACCCACCCACTGACACCTTACCTCACACGACCATACATACTCAGTGACAGCACAATTACTAGATATATAGGAGAGCTCTCGGCTATAATTATAATTTAATTCTCTTAACTTGTATTGTCTTCATTGCTAAAGATCGGCGGTCTAGTGAACAGTGCATGATCACTACGTTCCAAATTCGAATCCTGGTTTTGCATTGCTATTATTTTTCCATCTTCATAATATATCACCTATTGCCAAAATACCTTATCATCACCCGAACGAACTAAGTAACCTAACAAATAACCAATGTTGGGTAGGAACGGATTTTTTTAGTTCCGTTCCTAGGAACTAGTTCCTTTTTAAGGAACTAAGGAACGCTATAGTTCCTTTTTTCCAACCAGGAACTGTGGAACGCCATAGTTCCAATTTTCCAGGAACTGTAACTTATTTTCATAAGTTCCTTTTATTTTTACTTGACTGTACAAGCTTGATGGACGAACGCGCCAAAACATAGTTTACTTACAAGATGACAGAAACGTGAAATCCAAAACAACTTTTTTTGTAATATTTCATTCTTGTCTACCCATCCCAACCCTCCACCTGCTACGCCACCCCCGCGTGGGGTCTCCAATTAGTCGCACACCGGCACAAGTCGAAGACCCGAAACCGGTGACTAATCCCAAATCGCTCGTGCGGAATAAGCGTGTCATGTCACTTATAAATGACCAACCGTCCAACCCCTCCTAAACAGGTGTGAGAGCCTCAGACTGTCATTCCGAAATCAAACAAAATATGAAATATATCACTTGTCAACCCGTTACATCAGTCAATGTTCCCTTAACACCCCGGCGGTGTTAATACCAATTATTCGCATCGCCAGCAAAACTGCATTCGAATTCATTGGAAACGGGAAGGCTTTGATAATGAAAGATGTGGTCCGAGTGCGGGGGGGGGGGGGTGAAGTTATTTAGCGGCAAGGAGCTTTCTCAATATTCATTGATCTATTCAGTAGGTATTCAATTCTTCGCGACAAGTGCATGTGACAACATATCGCTGTCTCCTTCGATCGTTTTGTTATAATGTCTGGTGTTCGTGGCAATAACATACTGCCCAGGTTTAAAAAATACAGACCATTTTCTTTCCGGGCGAAAATGATATTTTCGGTGACGAAGAAATTTTTCGGCAAAATGCTTGCTTTGTTTACCAGCTAATAAAGTAATCAATGCTTCGAGGTCATCGCCTGCCAACAAATCTCACAAATCTCAACCATATTTAATATGGTTGAGATTTGTAGGAATCAAAATGCATGTGCTTCTTTAGATGGCAGGCGATGACCTCGAAGCATCGTTCCTTAAATTTTAAGGCGTGATTTGCGAGCCCTTGGCATAACATTTAAAATAAAAACTTTTATTGAATTAATTATTTATTTTAGTTTTAAATAATTAATGTAAATTAAGAATTAACAATATAAAATAACCTTATACTTTTCGTCAATGTTCTTGGTGTATAATGCATAAACCCGGATAATAACTATTGAGTCGATGGTTAGTATCCCGCTCGGCAATATCCAAAGAAAAGTTGTTGTTTGCGGAAAGGAACTATTTGGGAACTTAGTTCCATTTTAAAAGGAACTAAGGAACGCCCCAGTTCCTTTTTTTTTTAGAGGAACTTGGAACTGGAAAGAGTTCCTTTTTCCTTGCGTGGAACTGGAACTGGAACTAGGTCCATTTTTTAAGGAACTTACCCAACACTGCAAATAACCAATAATAATTGTGCATATATGAGCTTCCTTTGCGAGCAACGATCCCCAAGCCTCACGACGCCCACATCACCAGGTAAGTTTATAAGTGACGTAAGACCAAATCAAATCATAGATCAATATAAATCTATACACCACCACGCAGTAATTGTAGATTGTTCCACCCACACCTTACAACATTCGATTTATGACCGTTTGAAAATACTTAAACCACTTCCGAACAAGTAGCCGTAATTGGAAACTACCATACCTATTGTTGTAACCGTAAGCGTGATTGAATGTCTTGTACACTTGCAACCGATAACAAGAAACGAATGACCCTGAACCGGCTATAGCGGTGATCGTCACTTGTTTGTCTGCTATCAATCAATCACGATCGACGATCACCGCACGCGGATGACGTAGACAAATGTTTAGACAAGGTGTAACTAAGTGTAAGCAAACAAACAAACAAGCGAGGGTTCGTCAAACTCTGTGCAAAGAGGTTATATACAAAGATGCGTAATATATTTCTTCACAAACTGGATTCTGCGAGATGCGGAGAAAACTAGTCGTAAATCAATAAGGATGAATGGTAAATATTTTGATGTGTTTGTATAAAAGATAGGGGCTTCGCACGAACAACTTGGCATTAATGGTAGGTTATATGTTTTTATACAACGTAGTCGTATAGTGTATTTACTGCGCTAAAGCACGATTTCCTAATATTTTATTTAAATAAAATATATCGTGGGAATATTCGAGTGTGATTGGTAAATAAGAAAGTGGGTTAATAAGATGGTTGAGACACGTGAAGAGAATGATAATGACGCTGACAAAATGTCTTGAGAAGCCACGAAGTTGGACCAAACTGGCTTGGACTGAACACATTGGAATGATCTTGAAAGAATGTTATGAACCTATAAATAAATACAAAAGCGAGGAGGTGAGCATTTCAGTTCACGACATGATTATTATTTACTATCGACGCACATCGATAGATTATCGTCTATCGACTATGCAGATGTTATCGTATCGATAATGAAATGTCACTAAAAAGTAGGCATCACTCGTTATCAGGTGAAAATGACGCACAATTTTGTACGCAAATATAATCAAACCGAATGTGATTACAACGTATGTATTAATCTTGTGCAATATTTCGATTATCGAATATCGATAATGAACCTGATTGATCATCATTATCATTATTGAAAACGTATACGAGATATTGATTATCGCGTGTGGATCCCTATAATGAATAATAAATACCTTTATAACGCCGCACACAGTAGCGTAGTTTATTATTTAGTTCTCACTGTTACTGCGATATTTTATTATTTACATAAATTCAACATTCCCACCGTCCAAACACGAGACAGTTTTATTTATTATCTGATGACGTCACATGGTAGCTATGGCAACTGTGTAGAAGGAGTTTATGATAACCTAGGACTGACCTAAATGTCTATGATTTATTATTATGTGTTTATTATTTACCGTGGGAGAATACAATAGGGTACAACGTGTAACACTAGTGTTATTTATTGTTGGGAACGAATGCACGAGAACTGCGTGAGCTAGTATACTCAATTCTACCCCCGTCTCACAACCATGGATAAACCTCGAAGCATCTACGTGTCGAGAAGGGTTCCTCCTCGTGGTGACCGGTGCCCGAAAAGAGGGCTCTCATGAATATCTGTAATCCCCCTTTTTCTCTTTCATCGTGATTTTGGTCACTTTTCCTTTTTCACCTCGTCTTCTGATTCTCTTTTGTGACCTGAATGCCCACCAACCCCCTCGCCAACCCCTTATGACGGCCCCGGCGAAGTGTGCTGAACTGATTTGGTCGTCGCCATACGACCCAGCTGTCTAATACGTCGCAATTAACAACAAATAATAATAATAAAAAATAAATAAAAAAATAATCGAAACATCTATTCTAAAACTTTATTGCCGGTGATGGGAAAAAACCTTATCATTTTTATTAAATAGGACTCCCTCATGCCACTTCAGTAGCCGATTTACGATTTTCTGCCAATCGCTACCTTAAATCTGGTTGATTTTATGTGTTTTCCCTCTCGATAGAAAAACGGCACGACACTAAAATTGTTTTTCTTCTAAAAATATCAAACTCGAAAATAATATTTGAATAATTCATGTTGAGAGAAAATGCTGTTTTGAGATATAAAAGTTCCCTTGTAAACAGACGCGTCTCATGGGGTTAAATCATCCCCGTCCAGTGAAGCTTCCATCTTCCGAAGTTCTCCAGCGGAAATCTGATCATACATCGAGATAGCACACGGATCTGCTTCCACTCCAACTCTCGTACAAGTTTTGACGGAATTGATTCCAAGCGAAACGTGATGGATTCAAGATTGATGGCATTTTCTAAACTGCATACGAGCAAACATTTCTAGTTTACACATCGACTGACATCGACGCTGGAGGGCTGAGAACTGAAACGTCTTAATCGACAAAACGTCGTAAAGTGATGTTTTTAAGCGGACGCTTCCGGATCCGCGTCTCTCCCCCTTATCAATCGTAGATAACACGTGCGTGTAGGGCATGGATACAAATCACTCACTTTTAGAACTTGAGGAAAAAATTAATTTCTAAAAGATCTCTAGAAAAGTGAAGAAAATATACTTTAGTGTATAACTTGGTTACCAAAGGGAATTGACAGTAATGATTGATAGTATTGAAAAGGGAATATAAAGTGACCATAATGTAAAATATATTCACATTGTAATTTAGAAAGGATATTGCAAAAAATGTATAGAGTGGAAGCTTTGCCAGCTAAGTTTATCAGTGAAAAGGTTTAGAAAGTGTATGGAAGATAGAGATGAGAAATATTGACAACGGGAGGTACTGAGATAATTATGATGAGCTATTGTAATACGGTTTTTCAAATGCTTTGTCTTAATGCCGTGTAGGACAAATATGTGAAAGGATTAGTCAAATAGATAGTGGATTAAATGTCTCTGCTAGCTAAGTGCATGGCTGCTAATAGTTGTAACAGTGTTATGATGTAGTTTGCACATAGACAAGTAAATACAGTGTTATTAACCAATGGTGCTCTAAAGAAACAAACATAGACAATTAGGAATTCGGCTATATTAAAAAAAAATGTAAAAAAACGATTAAAAATGATAATTAATTAGTTCTGTTACATTGTTAATTGGTGATTATTGTTGCTAAAAATGTTCATTAAATAAAGAGAAGTCTTTATTTCTACTGTAAAAATGTACTGTTTGCTTTAAGATATGTAAAAGGAATTTATAACTTATGAAGGGAAAAGTTTGCAGCTTTTTCTTGGACACCATATTTTACACAAATACTAAAGCTAAAATTATTGTAAGTGAAAGGGGACATGAGCTTCGATCGAACTCAAAACAACATCTTTGGTCGCAAAGAGCTCAAAAATGTTTCACAAGTGCTCGAAAGAAGATCTTTGATCTCAAACAGCTCATAAATGTTCACGTGCTCGAAACAAGATCTTTGCACTCAAATAGTTCCAAACAGCTCAGAGAAATATACCAACCGTTTGAGCTTTCCGCAATTCTCACACAGACCACGTAACACACCAACCGTCACGACCATTACAATATTTAATCTAAACAACTCCAACAACATCACAACGTACATTTTAGACCAAGACAAAAAAAACAATACCATTACGATCCACCGCTCTAGTAATTTACCCTGATTGTTCCCAAGGGCGATCTGTTTGCAAATGGTTGTTCTGATACATCCGTAAAAGAAAATTGCAGAGGGGGGGGGGGGGGGAGGGAGGGGTAATCAACAGACGCACAGTCGGCCACAGTTTCAACGGAGCTAAAAGACTGACATCCATTTGCCGAGAGGTCATTCCTCACGGGACCTCGGGTAATCAGAGGGTGGGACAGTTCAACGTCAGTTACCTACCCAGCATCCAATTAGGGGCGTAATTACGTGCGCGATGCCACTCTAAAACGATTGGGGTCGCGTTTCTACGTAACGTGTAACGGATGCCCGGTAGGTTATTCCCTTATTACATGAGTGCGATGATGTATTTATGGCGGGTGTGACTAAATGCTACTAAACTAATGTGGTGGACTGTTAGGTTCTACCGAAGGATGGGAATGTTAACAATGATCAAAATGTTGTAAATCACTTTAAGTTGTTTTATTGGATTTCGATGGATAATTCCGGAGGATTAATTTCAAATACTAGGTTAAACATGGGAAGTTATATTATAATTAATGGTACAATCTGATCTCTAAACGAGTACATTTACATCCAAATTACATAATTATGAATAATGGTGATACAGTGGTAAAAATACACGTGACATTATCATAATTTCAAATTTGTGAAATTTCTAAAATTGCACATAAAAACGCAAAATGTACACCGAATATAAATTTGCGCGATACGGCCTTGGCAAATATAGCAAATTGGGGCAATGGGTAAATTTTCGCATCTCGCACTCAGCTTGTCCGCATCATAGCACACACGGATGTCACCTGACTACACACACACACAAACAAGAAGCACTTGAGATGATGTGCGAACTGCGAAGGAATGCGTAGTCGAGTCAGACAACTACCAGCCTGACATTTAAACGTGCGAGTGTGTGTGTATATGTATAGTCTGTCTCAGATAAACTCGTAGTTCACACGGGGGGCAGCACTGTGTCTGTGTCAAGCGCAAATTGTGACCATCCATGCAAAAAGATCAGCAAGGTCAAGTAAAACAATAGGGAACTTGCATGAATTTTCTACAGCTCTGAAAGTACGTGGAATATATTGTTATTCATCTGAAGACATCACAAACCTAATTTAAAAGTTTTAAAATTAACTCATTATACTTCTATACATGTTCAAAGATTTTGATTATCTGTTTCCCGCACTATTATTTTTAAACGGTATGTGACGTCACATGCCATGAAAATCACTGCTTATATGAATGACTTTGCATATAACCTCCTTGGACTTTGCCACCGCCTCCTAGACGAAACAATCACATTTTCAAGGTCATCAAGCTAACCTTGTCAAAATTTGTACGCAAGCCGTTGTCAAGTCTGCTTTATATGAATAACAACACCCAATATTTACTGATTTTCTATGAAAATAGGTTTGGTATTATTGTTTTTATAGTAACTGGGCTTCAAAATTAATTACTACGCTTACTAGACATTAATTCGATTTTATATGATTTTGGATATGATAATTTCCAAATAAGCGTTATGTTATTTATCTTTCTTTGATTGGTTGATTGCTGATACATGGCAAGTGACGTATGCCCCGTTTTTCCCGCCATAAATATGTGTGAAACTTTCAGCTCGTTTTTATAAATGAAACTTAATTCTATGTCACCGAAATAAAATATTTTTGTATTCAGGACGTTAATCTTAATCTAGTAAAATGCTAAAAAAAAGTTATGCATGTTCCCCATTCCCTGTTCGAGTGTTTATTGCAATTACTATATAGTTAAAATTATTTTATGAGATAATAGACAATGTTTACAAATAAAAGAATGATTTCGACAAGGAAACGTTACATAAACAAGGTGATTTTTATAAATTCAGATCGCTCAATGTCCAAGAATGTATGTTCAGTCTCAAAATAGGCCTAAGGCTAATACTATTACCTCGGGAGAGGTTCCCTTACCTAAATTAGCAAGTTATCACACGTATTCACTTTGACAGGTTGGTGGCGGTAAAGCGGGAAATTTTAAAATATCAATACCAACTTGACAACGAAAACCCCACATATAGAACTGGAAAGTTTTGTCTTTTTTCATATTTGCTTCAATTAAAAACTTACTAGTTTATCTCTCGAAAATAATAGTTTGAAGCTAAGATGAAACCATATAAGTATAACTCTTGCCAGATAACACTGTATTCTGTATATCTAGTGATGCTATCTCTCGGAGACTGCAAGCTTACATGAAACGGACTATATCTGTATGTCGGGGACTTCTCTCATTGGCCAAGTGTGACTGTGGACAGAGCCCAGTTTACAGACAACACTGTATCTAGTGCTGCTATCTCTCGGAGACTGCAAGCTTACATGAACCGGACTATATCTGTGTGTCATGGACTCCTCTCATTGGCCAAGTGTGACATGTGGACACAGCCCAGTTTACAGATAACACTGTATCTAGTGCTGCTATCTCTCGGAGACTGCACGCTTACACGAAACGGACTATATCTGTGTATCTCATTGGGCAAGTGTGACTGTGGACAGAGCCCAGTTTACAGACAACACTGTATCTAGTGCTGCTATCTCTCGGAGACTGCAAGCTTACACGAAACGGACTATATCTGTGTATCTCATTGGCCAAGTGTGACTGTGGACAGAGCCCAGTTTACAGACAACACTGTATCTAGTGCTGCAATCTCTCGGAATGTGCGAGCTTACACGAAACGGACTATATCTGTATGTCGGGGACTCATTGGCCATGTGTGACTGTGGACAGAGCTCAGTTTACAGACAACACTGTATCTAGTGCTGCTATCTCTCGGAGACTGCGAGCTTACATGAAACGGACTATATCTGTATGTCGGGACCTCCTCTCATTGGCCATGTGTGACTGTGGACAGAGCCCAGTTTACAGACAACACTGTATCTAGTGCTGCTATCTCTCGGAGACTGCAAGCTTACATGAAACGGACTATATCTGTGTGTCATGTGACTGTGGACAGAGCCCAGTTTACAGACAACACTGTATATAGTGCTGCTATCTCTCGGAGACTGCAAGCTTACACGAAACGGACTATATCTGTGTGTCGGGGACTCCTCTCATTGGCCAAGTGTGACTGTGGACATAGCTCAGTTTACAGACAACACTGTATCTAGTGCTGCTATCTCTCGGAGACTGCAAGCTTACATGAAACGGACTATATCTGTATGTCAGGGACTCCTCCTATTGGCCGAGTGTGACTGTGGACAGAGCCCAGTTTACAGACAACACTGTATCTAGTGCTGCTATCTCTCGGAGACTGCGAGCTTACACGAAACGGACTATACCTGTGTCGGGGACTCATTGGCCAAGTGTGACTGTGGACAGAGCCCAGTTTACAGACAACACTGTATCTAGTGCTGCTATCTCTCGGAGACTGCAAGCTTACACGAAACGGACTATATCTGTGTGTCATGTGACTGTGGACAGAGCCCAGTTTACAGACAACACTGTATCTAGTGCTGCTATCTCTCGGAGACTGCGAGCTTACACGAAACGGACTATATCTGTATGTCGGGGACTTCTCTGTGGACAGAGCCCAGTTTACAGACGTGTCTTCTCCAAGCAACTAATATTAGACACCCGAAGTAAACATACTTTTCATCACGTCAGTCAACCTTGAGACAAACAGTTATTCGCTGTGCTAATTTATAAAGCCGACGATACATTCTACCAGACCAGGGTTAATCAAAGTAAAAACCGGCCATTTCAGCGGTCGGCAGCAAGAAATGGTGACAGGTTAAATGGACTTAATTACACGTTGCAAATAAATAAAACACTGTACGATTTATTTATCCGTTTACTTAAAACAATCTCGGAGTGAAACAGTTTAAATTAACAACGAATCGTTGGGGACAGGGTGGGGCAAAACAAAAACATTTAATACTTTCCATCCGCTGTCGGCAAAAAATAGCGACAAGTTAAACGGGCGTAATTACAGACTTGACAAAAAATCTTTACGTTTCTATTTATTCGTTTCGTTTCAATGAAGTTGTAGTTAAGTGTATCTGGCGCGCCTTCAAAGTAAAATACTCATAAAAATAAAAATAAGAGTTGGATGGCCTATATTGAGGATTTCACAAAGAAACGAAAAGTAAACAAAATTAACAAAAATCTCATTTCTAGTTTTAAGTAGTATATAACCAAATGAGTTGAATATAGAGTTCTCAAAATCGCTGTGGCCGAATGGACGAAGTTTCAAAGGCTGATGATGGAATGAAAACCACGCCTTCAAGACCAACCCCCCCCCCCCCCCCAGCTCTTCATTTAAAGAAGTTACTAGCACCGGAGAGGTAACGAGCTGAAATTTTCACATTTTTTTTAAATTTTCAGCTTGTTGCTTCTCTGACGCTACAAAAGCGCTCTAGACGGTTCTCTTCGCTTCGGTTACGAGAATTACGACAGTTTCATTTTAATTATTACAAAGCAGACACAAGAACCGTGTAATTTTAGACGAAATTATGAACTAATTTCACAACAGAATGAATGCCGAAAACCCACTGGTCGCGTTTTCTAAACGCCTAAAAGTGGGCGTGTTACTCCGCCCCATCTCACGACTACAACAACGCGCGTATTCTTCTATATATGTCACAACAACGCGCGGCGACACGCTATGAAAACACCTGTGACGTGTGACCCATGACCTCTGATGGCCCACTCGATGGTGATGAGCCAAGACAATGGGTCCTCTCATCCTTTATTACAACCCTGTATGTAGATGGTAGAGTTACACCGTTACACCCACCATTCTGTTCGTCGGGCGCCCACCCACTGCACCATCGCATTTCATTAGTGTACAGTGTACACCATTGTTCAGAGTAGTATAGGCGGCAATACAGCTCGCTGGTTCCCAGCCTACAGCCGCATGCACAGATGAAAAACATACAACATGAGTGTATTGCTTTTGTTTCCACAATCGTTTACATGTGTAAAAATAAATGGGGGTAGGCAGAAACAAGCGCAGTTTCAAACACATGGTGAATGGCAACCAATTCTAAAAACAATGTAAATAAACATGAATAAAAAGATATTTTAATAAAACTAGGTTTGTGTGTATGGAGAGGAAATCATGGTATTCATGTGTAAAAATGAATGGGGGTAGGCAGAAACGAGCGCAATTTCAAACACAATTGGTGAATGGCAACTGTATCTAAAAACAATGTAAACAAACATAATTAAAAACATATTTTAATAAAACTAGATTTGTGTATAGAGAAGAAATCATGGTAGTCAAGTCATATTATTGGTTGTCCCCGAGGTTGTTCCTAGCTCGATCAACCCGGATAAAATAAAACAGAATGTACAGAATATAGATGGAGATAAACATTGCTGGGAAGTGGATTATCACATCACTATCATCTCTGGCACCAAAATAAGAAACAACTGCTTATTCTATGCGCTGCCAAAATCAAAACATGGAATTCGAAGACCAATATTGTCATTGATGGTGAGATGGGGAGAGAGAAAGGGTTATAAACTCTGAAACGTGTGTTTACTGGAAGAAAAGCAAAGCTGGGATGTAAACTAAAATAAACATGCATATGATCTGAAGTGCTTTTCAATACTGAAACGTTTGGAACTAAAAGAAATATCTATAAATTTAGTTGAAGTATAAAATCAAGGTCCGACATCAACGCCATACGTCATTTTCTACAATGAACCAGCCCTTGAGCGACCCAAGGCCGGTTCATCAAACTTTTAATCTCCTATTAGCGGAGAGATTTGCTACGAACAAAAAAATACTAGTGATCTGCCATTCATTTTGAATCTACTGTTTGTTTAAACTTAAACTACTTGAACGGAGCTTAACGAACTTGGTGAATTCGGTCATACTACAGAAAGGTTCAGTTCTACGTTACTAAAATGGTCCACATTAACTTTGTAAACGTTGTTGTTATAGATGAGTGATTCGCAGCCAATCAGCGGGTGGCTTTTTCAAATACTGCCATTTGATTGGGCAATGCCGCACTCAATCTATGACGTCAGTATCCACAAGATTGCTGTAACTCGAGATGTCGAGAAACTGACGTATCGATTGGTAGGTTGCAGGGCGAGAGATGAAATAAAGACCTTCGATTGCGAAGAAGGGGAGTGAAGTGGAGAAGAAGGGGCTGTTAAAAGTGGCGTAGATGAGAAATCGAAGATGGAAACGGGGATGCTTGAGGTGAAAATTAGTCTCCGAGCGTAGAGGCAACAATGAACGAATAGAGATTAGTCGAGGGGAGAGGGGGGGGGATTAAGTCTTGCGTAAGAGGGGTGACTGATTTCTGTAGGTAAAAGTGCGACCCCTGTAATATTTACGTGGCTTGGTCCGCGCACACAGGGAGAGGTAATTCAGTTAGTAGGGGTCCTCGGTGAATATTACAGCAGGAAGGAAATGGTGATTGAAGGAGAAACGGGGAAGAAAATACGGAACCCAAGGGATGAGGACGAGAAATAAATTGCAACGAAACGGAATGGAAATCGTAAGCTCGGATGAAAGATGTAACGTAACGTAACATCCCGGAGGGGAACGACGAAGAATAAGTGAGATATGCGCCGTCATTAAACCGGGTGTGGCATCTCTTATGAACTGGGCTGTACCAAGTCGAGGCAATGTTACTCTTGTGCAAGACGAGATTAAACTGAATAGACGGATTAGAGGAACGGTGTTCATAAGGGATGACTTACGTACGATGCACGTTCTTACTTACACACGGAGCAGGATGTGATGCTAGTGAAGTGTTAGACCAGATTAAACTGACGGATTAGGAGCGCAGAAGAAAGTAGGAGGTACTAGAGTCTACATAATGAAGAGCAGGACTAAGGGAGGAAATTAAAACTTGCCACGGTGCAATCTTTTGTGAAGGAGCCTGGCAAGAGATAAGATCTGGGAGGAGGGGAGGGGAAACAAACTGCGCGCATAAGAATGGGAATTTGCGTCATGTTTTTGAATTGTCTACTCTACTCTAGACGAGTGTAAGGGGGGTGAAGTGCAACGCGGGGGTCTGTTCTAGTCTGCAGAGCAATGAAAAGAAACTAAGGCGCTCTAGTTGGCAGTAATGAATTCCTCGACTGAATTAAGTGTTATCGGCGGAGGAAGGGAGTAAATTGCAGCTTTCGCTCGTCCGAGAACGAGAAAAAGCTGTCGTTGACATATTGCAGAGAAGATGGTCGGAATGAAGAAATATCGATTTATCGGGGATCAGTTTTTGTTTTGAAGCTTTTACAGTCGTTAAGTTTTTTTTTACTGTCCAGGTTAGGGCATTGATTGTTCTATGTTTTGGTTTCAATAGAGTCGGTGGGCGGGTGGGGGTGCTAATTTTGTTTCAAAGACTATGCCCATATAAGGGAGAGGATTGTCCTTGACTCAAATTCGTGATAATCCACTACAATTAATATTAGATCAAATTTATTTCTGCGTAGTTAACGAAGTAATATTATTTTATTCTCACGATGGTTCTTTTCACCAATAATGTATATTCCTTTTGAAGAATACCAAAATTAGTCAAAAAAAAAACAACTTATAAGCTAACATTTGATGTTGATTTATCTGTATTTAAAAACAATACGGTATTTTAATATTGTCTTCATGTGTAAACAAAATCAATTCAAAGTATGTGTATTCATGAGTACAATGCACAAGGTATAGTGGACCCAAGATTACTTTACACCTGCTTTCGTCACATCAGGGGCAGTCGTAGCCAACCAGCGAACCGCCCGAGACACATCAGCGCCAATACCGATCGCTGATTGGCTACGAACCAGTCGCTTGTGACGAAAGCATGTGTAAGGTAGTCTTGGGACAACGTATACATAGCAGCACAACCAACTCCAACTCCAAGGTTGGTATTACCGTCTTCGTTCAGGCACAACGCCCGAGATATAAACCACGGGAAACTGCCAGAGAGGGAGAGAGAAGAGAGCAACTATAAATAAAGTCATCTAAAGCGCAGTCAGCATTATTAAGATGTATGCTGCGAGGTGGAACGGAACGAGGGCTGGGGTGCATCAATATCCATCGAGTAAGATGGATGGATATGGACATTGAAAGACGTAGGGTATGGTAATTGTAAATATTGCAGTCGAATCTAATATGAGGTTATGTTCAGTTCAGATACCACGAGATCTATATAGGTCTCTCACAGCAAGAAGTAAGATAGTATCAGGACCGCCCAGATTTAGTTTCCAACTTAACAAGCGCGAATCACTTACGTTTTTCCCGATTTGCTAGTACAATTTGGTAGCGGTAAGTTTTTTGACGGTAACGCACAAAAAACGTGCAAGCAGGTTTCCGTCAAAAACCTTACCGCAACCACATTGCACTAGCCTAGATAATCGGGAAAAACGTAAGTGATTCGCACTTGTTAAGTTGGAAACTAATTGTGGGCGGTCCTGACTCCTCTGACACTGTCTTACTTCTTGGTGTGAGAGGCTTTTAGTAGACACGACGTCACTAGTCTCATGCCGACCTCAGATCCTTATCTACCTTATCACACACGCTGCTTTAACGCATATCAACAGATTCTTGGCGTTTTGTCAATCATTGGTATGAAGCCAGTCTTCCGCTTATAGAGTAGTGCACAACCTAATGAGTATATTCTTTTTACATATAGGCTACTATGTGATTTTACTATTTCCTATTTTAGTTATTAATCGGATTTGATTCAATTCAATTATTTTCAGGTTTAAAATTCTAAAAACTTGTGACAATTTGTTTCAAATGAAGGTACATATTGGACGTGTACCGTTGTTGATATTTGAAATACTTTCCCAACGTTCTTTGGACCTGAGAAGTTCTTTGGTTTGCCAAGTTTTTTTAGACGTGTGGTATGCCTCCCAATATATCTTCTTTGGACTTGCTAAGTTCTTTGGACGTGTGGGATGCCTCCCAGCTTGCCATCAAAAGTGCATGCGAAGTTCTTTGGACTTGCTAACTTCTTTGGACGTGTGTGTGTCCTCCCAACTCGTTACACGCGTGCGTGCGAAGTTCTTTGGACTTGCTAAGTTGTTTGGACGTGTGGGTGTCAGTCCTACATCTCGCCACCGCGTGCGTCGAGAGCCAATCAAACTGTGCCAATCACGATCGACATCTCGATTTATCGAAACTAAACCACGGACATAACGATGTGGCGGACAAGGCAGGTGATACAAACGCCATAAACCGCGCGCACAAGTGGCTCATGAAGTTTTCAGGGCGGTCTAGCCTAGCGCGTCTCAGATAAGCGGTCGCGCCCCTCGATACAATGATAGACGCGTCCACAACACGTACAATGTCGCCGCACACGTCCACACAGCTAAAGTAGTGGGAATGTATACTGGCGACGCCGTAAGAAGCAAGGTGGCCCCTAAAATTATGAGAAGAGACTGTCGCTCCACACAATCTATTTCAACGGTATTCGACTCGAGATTGCCCGATAGCTGCATTGTCCACTGTATTGACTGAACCAACCGTGAATGGAATGCGACCACACCACGTCTGACAACATGCGGGCGATATTATCACAATACCCGAGGCAGAAGAACGAGATGCAACTAGATTTAGGTTGGTGGTTGTCACACGCGTCACTCCACTTTTATATAATCCGTGACGACAACACCTTGCAAGTTAACGCGACGCGACTGGGGACATCTCCGATGCCCCACTCTCCGATGCCCCACCAATCTTTTTAGTCTCCGATACCCCCCCCAACCAACCTTTTTAGTCTCCGATACCCCACTCTCCGATTCCCCACCTACCTGCTCTACCGGTTTTCTAAAGCCCGTGTTACACCACGCATTTTAAGCGCACGTTCACTGCGCGGTAAATTCAAATAGTTAAAACTACATGGTATATTGAAGTCTTCTCAAACTGATTATTGGCCTGTATAGACGTAAATTTAGTTGAATATTGTGTATAAGTACTAACTTTTCACCAAAGTCTCTCCGTATTCAAGCATATTATTCAATCTTTGTTGAGTCTTGTCTATGTTATAATAAATATTAGGCCTATTGGAATTAGTTCGTTTAGCTATTTGACAGGAAAATATGTTTTGGCTCTTTATAAACAACTGTAGTAAAACCCAAGTTTGATTATTGATACTACTTGTTTAAATCCCTTTCATTCGTGGCTGTTCCCTAACGAAGGGATATATTAATATCCTTGATTCTGACTCACTATTATAGTATTATTAGTGTATAGCATTTAAGTTAATTGTATCTTGTATAACATCATTACATTATATAAACTACTTTTGCATTTAAAACCGAGTAATTGCAATACATACCTATACCTTCTTGTTCCTAGTTCACCCCACTCAAGGCGTTTTGACCCACTGACCCCCCCCCCCTCGACCGCCTTATTCCTCGACACACAACGTGCGTGCATCATTATTTTGAGTCAGCTGTTGGTATTTGCAGCACAGGTGAGAACAGTTTCCAAACTTGGTAAAAATATTTCATAAGAAATAACATGGGACGATCTATTATGTCCATTTACCGTGAAAGATTTTGGTCCCCAAAAATATTGGCTGTCATTGGCATACTCGGCTACCTTTTCAGTAAATCATCTACGTTTTGAGTGAAATATTATAACGCAAATTTTTGCAAAGTTCAGGATTGTATTTAATTATTTTTAATTTCTTTATTTAACGTCTATCTTATTCAGTTAAAAAACTGAGTGACAAACGATTACATAATAGTACATTTAAAAAATACATATTAAATATATAATTGTTTAAACTATCATTTAGGGTAGGCTAGTATAATAATATTGGGGGGGAATGTCCCCTTTAATAATACAGGCTAGTTTGAACACGAAACACGACTGTTCAATAGAGAATGCATTTTATAATATTTGAATTTACCGCGTGTGCTTATTTTACGTGGTGTAGCATGGGCTTCTTGAGCAGGTAAGTGCGCAGGTAGATGGGGCTTCAGGTAGTGGGGTATCGGAGACTAAAAAGGTTCAGGTAGTGGGGTATCGGAGACTTAAAAGATTTGTGGGGTATCGGAGAGTGGGGCATCGGAGAGCGCCCCGACGCGACTATAACGTTCTTCCAAGGGTTCTTCAATGAATTACATTTTTAGAAAATTAAAGATTTATCGGATCGTGTTATACTTGGCCCGAAACAACATTACAGATGCTCTCATCATGGATTAGTGATTCGGGCCCAACCAGCGAGTATAGGTAAAGTTTTTTCGGGGTCAAATATATTATGTCGTGTTCTGTTATTTCATTTCATTTGATATGACGGCGTTCCAGCTCGTAAAGAAGTATCGGAACGGAACAGTGTTCCGGATCGTTCCGACTTCGTGTATTGTGAGTGTACCTCCTCATTCATCACACCAATGTTGGGTTGGGACAACTAAACTAAATCACACACGAAGCAACAGAAATAAAATATCTTATTTAAATATGAAATGTATCGAATTATATCATTACCCGGTTTTAAGTTTGAAAAATACGTGATACTGTTATATGATTTATATGTAAGAAAATAAAAATTGAGGATTATTTAACAACTATGATGAAGAAGTTATGCGAGAACGGATCAAGTGCTGCAATACGGATACATATAACCGTAACGAGAACCGAATTACATTGACTTGATCGATTCAAATCAAATTACTAGACATTTCGAACGAAAGGGAAAGTGCTACTTTATTTTGCCGCTAATTTTAGTCAAAGGTTACGAACATGTTGAACCGTGTGTACATGTACACGAAGATATGACGTCAGTATTACTGCATTGAGATTTGAATGCAATATGCATGAGAAAATTGCCCGTCGAGCCAATCCCCCTTCTGCAGAGTGGCCAATCGTCGGTTGTATAAAAACTTTATGAGAGAAAGGGGAAAATTGTGGAAAGGGGGTTTAGTTGGATTTACAACGTTTTAAAGTGGATTTTCCACTACGAGAGCTAATATGAGTTTTCAAAAAATACGGACAAGAATTGTGCGTTTTCCCGTAGTGGTTTTCAAATGCGTTTCAAGATGAAAAAGAGCGAAGATAAAGGGTATATAGACCTACAACGTTACAGAAATAAAAAAGTATACAGGAAAAAACATGGTAAACTCAGGAAGGTGCATGATAAAGCTAGCTAGAAATAATGATTTTTTTAGGTTGAAACTGAACTGTGATAATAATATTTGACTTCTCTTAGAATATCTCAATTCATTGATGGTATAAGTTACTCTATCAGTTAATTTACTATGGAGTACAATAGATAAAACCATCGCAATGAAACAATAGAAAAAAACACTGAACAAAATCAAAGAACAAGAGATCATACAACAACAAAATTAACCTCTATAGCAAAGAGAACAAGAATTATAATAATAATTAATTGGAGACAAAAATTATATAAAATATAATAAAGAAACAAATGAAATTATAAATTGACATATAAGATAAAAAGCAAACTACGATCGCAACAAACAAAAATAAGAATAATAACATTAATAATAACAGAGAGGGAAATATAAATAGATCAAAACGTTAAGACAGGAGAAAAGTATAAGAAGGGAAAGAAAAAAGATTTGCATATAGCTGTGTAGGAATAAGAGAACAAAACCCAAGAGCAAATCTTTTAATTGCTCCAATATCCACCAGTCGTTCGTAAACTCACGAGATAACCATCACTACCGATCCGAATCGATGGTTACCTAATGACGTAACCTAAAACTTTCACTCGACGGAACCCGAAGAACGAACTAGCATAAATCACATCCCACCATCATTAAAAAAACACTCTGATTCACGTTTTAGAACAAATATCAGAACGAATGAATGAATACGACCAAGGCGTGATGTGATGTACAACGCAGCCTTTCACTTAATGACAATGGTGGTATGAATGACATTTCGGAAGGGCGGGCGGGCGTGTGGCCAGTCAATTGGGCAACGAGGGAGTCGAGCATTTGGTCATAGTCGGAATCAGATAAGATCTAAAACGAGCGTAGCTTGGAGGCATTGGGTCAAAGTCATTGCGATGCAGCAATGACACGAATTGCATTCAAATCAATGGCTGCCATCTCAGTCATGCTTCGATTAATCGATTTGATGTATTCGATCACGACTACGCCCACCAAATGATTGTTAACCAATTGATTACGTTATTGACTGCATAGAAGTGACATAACTGTTGATTATTTGGTGTTGCACACGTACCCAACCGTTAGGTCGTATGACGTCCTCCGACCGGTGGTATTGAAGATTATGGAGAAGTAGGTTGGACTTATAATCGATCAAAGGGGTTTTAGAGTATGTGGAAATTTTAAAATCGAAATTGTGGATAGATAGCGCAGCTACATATTATAAGGTCTACAGATACCGAAACAAAATATATTGTGCAAAATTCCTTCGTTTGGATGGATTCGATCCGATAATTGAGGTATTTGTACTATCGGATTTGATCAAAATTTTGAATATATTAACATATATTGTTTTTATATTTATAGACCTTGATACCTAGCTGCGCTATTTACCCGCCATTTCGTGTCTAAAGTTGTTTTAAAGATAAGAACCGAAAACTTTGCAAAAAGGTAATGGGAATACCTAATTTTGTCACCACTTCCTCCTCTTACCACTGTACAACTTCTATGATCGAGACTCGCATCCCCTACATATCAAAATGTGTTTGTGTAATGTGTGTTGAAGGTGCCAATTGGTTGTTTATTGAGGAAGGTAAGTAATGTAACTTATAGACACGGTGGCAAGGTCTCCTTGTAACCCGATACTAGCTTCACACCACACAGGCCTCCTTGTAACCCGATACCAGCTTCACACCACATCACCCCGCCCTGTTTGTTTTCCTGCAGCGGCAAAGTCTACATTGTAATTACGTCAATTACCGACAGTTAACACGTTCTTCTCACGAAGGTGTACATGGATATTTTTAACCTTACGTTGAGAATTGTTTTCTTTATAACAAAAGAATTAACGAACCAAACACAACGGATATATAACTACTTCCGTTTTATGAAAATTACTTTTTTTTTAGTTAGGCGCCTACGTCTAGGCCAGGGGTAGAATTTGGCCCAAGGTGACTCAGCTAGTCGTAAGAGGCGAAGGTCCTTCTCTTTCCCTTCCACACATTAACCCCTTTAGATATATTTCTTTACCTCCTACTTGCCCTTTTTCTCTAATCACCCCCGACGTCATATAACGTAGCTGTCGAGTACGTCGTTAAACACCAAATACGTTAAGTGTTCTTGTAAATTTCAGGAGTGGCGTAAGGAGTATTCACGTGACGTCATAACGGCCATGTTGGAGGTCAAAATATGTGTTAATATGTGTACTGTCAATCGAAGACGACTCCCTGTATCACTACTGTATGCCTACCTATCTTTAAGTGGCCACAATTAAATGGATAAATGGCCACACCTCAGGAGATTGTGTTCCTATTGTATGTATGTAACGTATCTTAATTATTCAATGAACATTCTATTCATTTTTTTCATTCAATTCATTAAACTGCGATATTAGTTTGAAAACGCATTCAAGAAGACCCTGTCCCCAGTTGGCCCTGCCTTCCCTTACTGGACTCTTCTTATGACGACCCCAGCGATGTATAATGGATCTGATTCGGAGGACGTCATATGACCTAAGTTAATTGTCGAGTACGTCGTTAAGAGCGTTTGGAAGTAGTTTAAATGTTTTAAGTCAACTAATTTCTCTGAAACAAATAATAGGATTATTATAAAAAATTTACCTACTTGCAGAGGGATGTCATATCTACGCATGGTGCTCAAAAATAAAGTACTCATGTTTGAATTATGCAAATAAATGACTTTCGTCGAAAATGTTCGGCGAAATAATACGGAGAATCTGTTTAAAAATGGATACATTATTTTTTAATAGGTTGATGACAAATGTACTTAATACCATGCATAGATATGACATCCCTCTACAAGTAGGTAAATATTTATAATAATCCTACTATTAGTTTGAGTAATTAGTTGACAGCCAATACATCTGTATTGCTCTTGTAATCCTCTTAAGCAACACATAATCCAACGGAAGCCTTGAATGACGTCATATTAGAACAAATCACGACAGCGCCCTTGCACACATTAGTGTAGCTAACCGACCACTAGGGGCGTCTCGTCTCCGTGCAAGAGTTCATCCTCTGTCTTCCGGACGGATGGCACCAATATCGCGTTGAATTATTCATTCATCGACGTACCGACACCCACGTCGGTAATGCTCATCACTGTATAGTGGGCTTGAGAAGGCGGTGACCGGCCTTGAAGGCACTTCTACCGGAAATAGCTGTCTTTGAAGTTGTATAACTAACTGTTCTCTGTCTGTCTCCGGACGCGCTTCTATTTCCAGTGTCAACGTCAATAGCGCATTAAGTGCAACGGATCACTGACGAAGTAAATCATCGTGGTTTTATTGTGACAGCAAACATCGTCTCAGCCATTACCGGGGTGGGATGCAGCGTTTTATGTAGGTGAGGCGCCTTGCGTTACAGACCGCCGCGTCACAAAGGCAGGCGGAGTTTTGGACACTCAAAATAAGATGACTGCGATCTGCATTACATACATATTTAAATTTAAACAAAATACAAGAAATAGTAATAATAATTATGTGCTGACACATTATTATACCACCAACAATAACACCAAGCTCGTACAATGGGGCTGGTACTCTTTTTGGTAATGCAAAGAAATGTGTGAATCATACAAAACATCATAATAAAATAGATAAGTGTAGAAAATTATAATTACGATAATAAAACGTGGATTACGAGCTAATGTTATGGTAACGACTATAACGAGGTTGTTGTGCGCATGCGCATATGGTGGATTCCCCCTAGGTTATTGGGATTCCCCGTCATTTCGATACGAGAGTCTTGAGTGACGAGGGTGGAGTGGGGATAACGCGCGGGAATTTTAAATAAAACCTATTATTTAACTTGTATTTCGCTATTATAGCATCCATCCATCTAACAACAACAACGTAAGACATAAGACAACATAAGACATAAACTAATAGAGTCCATCAACAATGTAGGAAAAACGAACTACTGCGCTATAAAAAAAAAAAAAAAAAAACAAGAAGAAGAAAAAGAAAAATTATGCAGAGTCAAGCTGTACAGGATTTCTTGCTATGGAATTGTTTTATTAAATGCTATTTTCCATAAGAACAAACTCCAAAGCAACCGTTAACGAATCAAATACTTAACTCGACTCTGCATTGTCGATGGTTGTAAATGTATTAGTTCATATAACAGAAGGAAGATACATCAGTTTCGAGACTCTCGCCCGAGCTCTAAATCTCTCTGGCTGCTGCAGCCGATCGAATGGAAGATGAACCGGTCCATAAATCATTGGATGCAATCTACTCCCAACTCTCGGCGGCGTCATTAATTCAAAATAAAATTAATCTCCCGGAAAAAAAGCATTTTCCAAGGACTATATCACACCCGAACGGAAACACTTAATAACGTTACTACACGGGAATGCACTAAAACATTCAAGGGTATAAAAGGGGATCTTTATCTTGAGAACGCTTCAAGATATTGAAAAAGTGATTTACACGCTAAATTTGGCGTTGTGTCAGCTAACAATTAATTTAAAAAACCGTCAAATATTGTAATTGTTATTTTCATTAAATTCTAAATTACTGAATTAAAGGAATGAAAATCGGAACAACTCCAATATTTTAAAGTTTTCAAATTCATTATTTAGCTGATACAAAACAAATTTCTGTGTATCAATCCCTTTTCCAATATCTTGAACCGCTCTCAAGATATCAATAAATATCCGAGTCTTGGTGCAGAGCTAAATTTAACGACACGCATAAAGATGCGTTATTAATACGTGTCTTCGTGAGATAATGACGTCACGCCACCCTGACGTCAGGAGAGGTCCATGTTAGGATGTGGGTAGCGGGCCCTGACCGGAAGTACTCCGTATATCCGCGTGTAGCGTGGCTATCGCGATGCCGGGCACGGAACAACCGGTAGTGTTATAGGCCTACTGTGATGTGGTCGTGTGGGAGGAGTTGAATAAACAATATTGTCAACACGTCGCGCGGTTTAGGAAGTAGGGGCGAAATAGTTTGATTGGGTGATTGTGTTAGTGATTGTAGTTGTATGGTCAAGGAGACAAGAGTAATATCTCCACAAGAATCCATCCAGTAATTGTATACAGTGGTAATGGAGTAGAATATTTTCATATACTGTATAAGCTTAAAGTACATATTATAACAAATGTTATAATGTATACAAATATTATACAGATCTATAAGGTAACTAACCACACTTTGTGTTCTGAAAGTAACTAGAGGGTGGAACAGGAAGGGTTATTTTTTAGACAAAGTAGTTCTAAAAACCATATATTGCATAGCTGTATTTATTGTTCTCCTTTGTGAAAACGTTTTATATAAATAAATTGGTTGAACCTCTGGTCACCATGGAAATGACAAGAGGAGAAGGGTAGATACATGTTTCTACCCCCTACAACAAGGGGTAGTCAGGAGTCCAGGCAACGGATGGTTTGTGGTTGGTAAACTACCCATGGAGGCAGTTTCGTCAGAGACAAGTGAATACAGAGCAGGAGAGGGTAGTCTTTATCGCCTCATGTGCAACAGGGAAGGGGGCTAAAATTACCTGTGGTGAAGGTTTAAAATACACCATGCGGGGTAGAAGAGGGTGGACTCTTGACTCTAACCCCTCCGTCGTTGAAAAAATCCAGGGGGTTTACCAGCTCACACTGTTGCTAGGGATTTTGTGCTTAATATGGAAATATCATGCATAAACAGGTAGAAACTATGGATTTCCAATGGGCTGGGGCTCGACTATGAATACAGGCCTAGAACCTGAAGAGGTGTTTCCAAGCTGTTTTTCTCATGATATACACATGTTTTTTTAAATTATCGAATACACATTATTACTAACAAATCAGGGAGTTTGTTTACGGACTGCATTGTACTTTCTATAATTAAAATAAAATGTCCTCAAAGATTATGAATATTTAGTTCTATATTGAGACTTAATAATCCTTACAGTAGCTTCTGTGAAAGTGGAAATACGCAGATATCTAAGAATGTTTACAGTTGGGTTTTGCGACTATCACCGAATTCACATATCAGCCATTACAACGCGTCGAGTTTTTCGATTTTGCCGACGTTTCGACGCACACTGACATCTTCCTCACGCGCTGTTGTTCCCAGAGGAACCTCATCAACATCTACGTCGAAACTTCGGAGTAATCTTCACATTCACACAGTCGTTCGCGACAGCCGAAGAAAGATACGCGATATCTTCTCTGGATCACAACCCCTGAGAGTTCACACAGATATTACATTGTTGTAAGAGTTACATGGTTCCACTGCGGCAACAGTGTAAAAGAAAACCATTCATAAAACATGAACTTTCTACACAAAGTTTCACTGGGAATAAGTTTAAAACTCGAATACAACATTGGTGTATAGAGATCTATCAAGTGTCAACCTGTCCCCAAAGGACATCTATAAAGTTGTAAGTGTCCTATACGGAGCAACGTACATACAGACTACGGATGTATATTTATTTCCCAGAAGGCAGCGCGCGCGCAAGTGTCGACATCGCCGAACAATTAATCTTTTACACTCTTTTTTTACCATCTCAAACCACAACGTTTGTTCCAACGTGAATGCGGTTAGGTTTAATTAGTATAACTAAAGCACATTTGAGTGTGGGTATATTAGACTACAAAACGGCGTGTTTAAACGTGCATAACGTTCGGATATTAATTGCAGGAAGTGTCAGGATTATTACTTTGGAATATTATGTTCAGAGCACACACGGGTATAGAGAAGAGTCGCACAGAATGCTAAGTAGGTTGAGCAGCACTTGATTATGTGAGCGGATGAGTATTATAGATTCATAAACGCTTCCAATCAGACTAATTGTTTTCAAGTGCGGCGAGTGCTGATTCAATTAGTTTCCATTTCAATTCATTAATTGCTTGAGACGATGAGAAATGTTATTTCATTGAAAGAATGCAATGCTAGATAGAGTATATGTAAATATGTATGAAAGGCCATGCTGGTATTTCACGCTTTTGTGATATATATAGACAATTTTCATGATATAGATAGGCCGAGTATAATGCTTTCGAATCATTCTCGTTAAAGTATGATAGAATATTGCGTCGTTAGGCATATTTAAATCACCATTAGCGTGAAGTAATCACCATTATCACAATTTGTCATCATGAACATACAAACCTTCAGCTTTCATAAACACGACAAGTTAACCCCAACAGTGGTTCAGGAGTGCTCGACTCAAATATAGCGTGAACATTTAACTTCTTTGTTGACGTTCAACATGACATTCAATGCTAAAATTTTGGAATGATGCGGGGCTAAATATTAGCATTATCTATACTCACAAAAACACAAATACAAAATAGATGATGGGCAAAATTATAAAATTTCAATTGTCTAATTTGACCGAATATATTGATATCCATACCAATTTGATATCATTTTTGAGAATATCTGTACACCTTAATAACATGATAACATCTAGCACGCAGCATCCCATCACTTTGATACTAAGTGCCATTTTAATAAAGGTACTCACAAAAAATCTTACATTTTCACACTTTTCAACTTCAAGCTATCTGTGTTGAATATTCAAAACAACAATTAAACATCTAAATTATTGTTGAGACTTGTTATGCTTGCTTGAGAATCTCACTTCTATCGCGTGCCTTCAGACTTAACACCTGCACATCATCAACGAAACTCATCATAGTACGCGAAACTAAAATAGACCGATCGAAGACATATTCCACCTTGAACTTCCATGAGTGATCGTCTCTCCTCATGCATTACTATATGATGAAAACAACGCTCTGCCCTCCTTGCATAACTCCCAGCACTGAGATAGAACACATACCTATACATTATGTGCAGTAAGGTCACACGGTTATGTCTTGCAAACATGCATATTCAGGATGCACCCGAAAACAATGCAGGTGCAATTAACCACCCTCATTAAGTCACGTAACAAGTAACGTTAACATCAATTAAAACATATGTAGCTATACTAATTGAGTTGCATAATGGGGAATATGCATTATTTTTTTTTTAGCATTTTACTAGATTACGATTGACTTCCTGAATACAAAAATATTTTATTTCGATGACATAGAATAAAGTTTCATTTATAAAAACGAGCTGAAAGTTTCACACATATTTATGGCGGGAAAAACGGGGCATACGTCACCTGCCATGTATCAGCAATCAACCAATCATAAAATGATAAATAAAATAACGCTTATTTGGAAATTATCATATCCATAATCATATAAAATCGAATTAATGTCTAGTACGCCTAGTAATAAATTTTGAAGCCCAATTACTATAAAAACAATAATACCAAACCTATTTTCATAGAATATCAGTAAATATTGGGTGTTGTTATTTATATGAAGCAGACTTGACAACGGCTTGAGTAAAAATTTTGACAAGGTTAGCTTGATAACCTTGAAAATTTGATTGTTTCGTCTAGGAGGCGGTGGCAAATTCCAAGGAGGTTATATGCAAAGTCATTCATATAAGCAGTGATTTTCATGGCTTGTGACGTCACATGCCGTTTGAAAATAAAAGTGCGGGAAACAGATAATCAAAATCTTTAAACATGTAAAGAAGTATAATGAATTAATTTTAAAACTTTTAAATTAGGTTTGTGATGTCTTTAGATGAATAACAATATATTCCACGTACTTTCAGAGCTGTAGAAAATTCATGCGCATTCCCTATTGAGGAATAAGATACCGAAATGTAAGGTAAATTTCAATTAAAAAATAATTGTTAATAATTACATACAATTATGTAATGCGAAGCAGATCATACCACATTAAAACACATGCAGTAGTACCGACTACCAAAATAATTGCATAGCCTTACATTCAATTATACATAAAATACACTATTTCCAATTTCCAAACCACCAATTTAACTTTTTTTTAGTTCAGCATGGCGTAGAAATGATTACAATGGTAAAGAGGTCATTACTTTGGACTGTTGACCCTTTGGTACTTTTCACTATAAGAAACAAAACCCGTCCAGGTACTTGTTTTCGTCCTCTTTCACCATAATCTTGATTCATAAACTATTATTTTTATCGATTAGCAAAATGATCATAAACACACATGTAAAACGGGGGGGGGGGGGGGGGGATGAGGAGCTACACATAAAAAAAATTTCTAGATAGACAAATATGTGTTAATATCCCACTAACTTTATCCGGGGCTAAAAGATATCATGCGGAACTCAAGTCGGAAGGTCGAGCGTTCAGTTCCCGCGGTCTTCAATCCTAACTGGTTTTCCAAGGTTTGCAAATACTATGAGATTACTTTCTCAAGACAGTCCTAGAGATTTGTTTGCAAAATATGACACATTATACTCAACCATAGCGCAGTGTATCCTACCACTGAAAAATCGATTGTTTTGAAACTTTTATAGCCACAAGTACGCAACAGCGAACAGCCGTTTTGTATTAAATCTCAACCGCCAATCACGGAAATAGCATAGCTTAGTTCTACCATGCAATACATGTAATATACATGTGTAACACGGCATGCGAGCTCGTATATGACATACATGGAATATTCCGGGTTCATATATCTTCCACATAATACATTTATTTTCCGTCTATCCAATTCTCGACACGTACTGTGGCCATTCCATATTCCGTCCTACTTTCCGATTGTGTAGGAGGACCAGCGCAAATATCTCCACCCCCTCCCTCATTAATAGTTATTTTGTTGGGTATTCGGCTGGGTAATAACTTTCACGTGAGATTAATGGGAAATATATGTATGTGAGTGTTGACATTGGCAACACGCGGCCCCCTAACGAGGTGAACTGGTCACATCCTCCATTCATTTGAATAAATCAGCTGATCATATTAGAGATATGAATATACTGACAACGGTTAAAATGCGGATTGAAGGTTAACGTTGTTTGTTGTATTGTTATGAACTATTGTGAATGGCAACGTTGGTCTATACTTTATACATAGATTTGTGAAAGTTATCCTTTGCGTCGGGGTGGGGTAGAAGGGAGAGGAGAGAACGATCATAATGACATACACAAGATTTAAAATACCTTGTTCATTTGTATATGTTGGATTTCACTCATTCAGCTATAATTGATTTAGTGAGTGTCTAAGGAAAAAAAATCCCAATATACTCGCTTTATGAGTGAGACTGTAGTCTTTGTGGTAACGAATAACTTATAAAAGTTTTTACATGCGCTTTTTTGCATACGGATGCAAGTAAATTAATTAATATTTATTAGCGTATTTTGCTGTTTATTATGCATGTGTTGAAAACAGAAACATTCATCAAGTGAAACAGGATTAGGTACTATAATTGTGACATTATTTACGCAATACGTGTAGGCATAATGCAGAACGAAGTAAACAAAATGTTTCACTATAAAGATGAACACCCAATTCAATATCACCATTTTCCAATGCCAAAATCGTAAAAAAAAAACATTATACATTCATTTTAAGTTGTACAAAACAGGAGTCGAAAATTGAAAACATATTAAATTCATCTACAGTGCAGTACTGAACTGTAGTGAGCAAAATGTTTCACTATAAAGATGACCACTCAATCAAATACCGTAATTGCACAATGATAAAATCGTGGAAAAGTCATATTTTAAGTTGTGCAAAACAGGGCCTGGATTCACAAAGGTGCCTAACTCTTTAGTTGTCTTAAGTTAGGCAAATTCTAGTTCGATAAATCAAGATAAATTATCTCCGGGTATTACTTAACATTAACAAATAAAAGATTATTAGTTAAATTGTTAATATTTTACTATATTTTATCTTTATAACATTGTAGAACGACATATCCGTGATTTATATCACTAAGATTTGTCTAAACTAGGACGTCTTAGCACTTCAGCACCTTTGGAAAACATGATCAAATTCATCTACAGTATAGTGTACAGCGATGTGAACAAAATGTGCCACCACTGTAAGGACGAACCAACAACCAACCTCACTCCGTGCAGTATCTAATTAGTTAGTTATCTGTGCTCCGTGTGTCTCAGATTGTACCTACTTAGTTATACATTGCCATGGAGACAAGATGCATTACTCTGCAGCTCAAGTCACGGAACAAGTAGATCAACATGGGGTGAATGGGTGTACACGTGTTAATCTAAAGATGGCGTGTCTTACCGAACCAAGGTTATCTCCGTTCGTCAATATTGCGTTCAATACGACGCTCGACTCCACGACTAGTCCCGAAACAACACCTTACAGATGCTTCGTCACGTGATGATTCGTGGCCAATCAGCGTCCTCCAATTACAAACACAGATCGCTGATTGGTAGAGCGTCAGTCGTCCATGACGAACGTCGGTAAGGTTGTTTCGGGTCAAGTATACTCGTGACCAACACCACTACTGTGTAGGATGCTATAACTCATCAAATTTGTATCGCAATTGGCAAAATGGTTGAGAAAAGCATAACTGCATGTTGATGATGTTTCAGTGGGGAGGGGGGACGTGGGGGTTAAAATATAATGAAAAATAAATAAATAAATTCACATTTAGAGTCTACCCACTCAGTAATGAAACTGATTTTCAGTGGAAGACTTTAATTTAAAGCGACTAAACCAACCCTGTAGGCTCCGAACACCATCGACGAGTGAGCGATAACCAATCAAAGATCGATATTTCAAATACGAAACAAATGAATCAGTGATTGGACAGTGCGAACAACTGCGGACAAATGTCAGAATCAACAAGACCGATTCAGAACAACTTTGAATTTATTGAGTGCTTCGTTGTTAGGACGGCTCCAACCAAAGTCACCGTTTACTCATTCCTAAGACAAGTAGTAAGTAATTTAAACATTATTGAACCAAGTCGATCGAGTGAGTTACCTTATTCTTGAGATGAGCTGTTGTATTGAGCCGAAGTATATATTTTCCCCTTAGGTCGAGCAAGAAGCTATATAGCGTGTTAGGCGGCTATAAAGCTTGTCAGGACGACGGTTCAAATAGCTATTTATTTTATTTAATCTACACACACACTTCCAGACCCCCAGGAACTGCTTACTCGGAACATTCTAAGCTGGTCTGGTACCAACCTGAGTACACTCACTAACAAAACTTATTACATACAACCTAATAATGATGATATTTGAGGTGTAATGTCTCATATTTTTGCAAAGATGCTAATCTGCCTAATTATGAAGATGAAGAAACGCCACATGATATCTATGCCCAAGACAGGATTCGAACCTGGAACGCAGAGACCACGGTTGGGTAGTCAAGCCTCTAATCTACCACGGCCAACTGCACTGGCCCATAAAATCTAACAAACATGTTATTTTTTAGTCACATTTCGAGGATTTGTCAGTTTGATTAATGATCATCTTATTTTCTTGAAATAACTTTATAGTAAACAAGTTCACAACTAACAATTCGCTAACTCTGTGCTGAAACGTGTATACCTTGATAGCCACACTGTAGTAGCAGCTACACCAAACTCTCACACACACGTAATAGGTTCTTAAACACTGCGACTCTGAATGCCAAGGTAGTTCATTTGAATACATTTTAGGCAATTAAGTTGTTGCTGTAATTAACAATGGTTGACAGAAAAAGCTGCATGCATAATTTAACAACATAGCGTGTGAAATGCGCGGAGTGATGATAGCTTGCAGTAGATACGAGTCCCGGATATGTTAGTGTACATGTATGAAACTAATGACAACATAATGTTTGAATAGTAAAAATGTTCAAACGAAATCAAAGTTATGAAGTGGGAGAATATAAAGTATTCAAATTTTGTGTGTTGGAACGTGAAAGCGGTAACATTATTGGACTTGTTTTCGTGAAGAGGTATACGAAAGTTGAAAATTAGATCTATTATAATGTGTAGAGTATTTGATACTTCATCATTAATGATAGAATGGTGCCAGGTGTGACTTAACGGTTTAACTAATGTGACTAATGGTGATTAATTATACTATAGCATAGCTCCCAGTGCCGCTCGTAGTCGTAGGGCAATTAGTATATGCTGAGTCTGAGTAGACAATACAATAAAAACAAACTTAATGTTCGTAGAGATATTTGTGATACATACTAAAAAAATACATATTTAATATACAGCAAGCGTCCACAGTTTCTGAAATATGTTGATCAAACTCCCAGTATACATAACATCACATAGATAGATTACAATACAATATTTCATTACCATGGTTCTCAGTAGTTCATCATCAGCCAGTGTGATTGTTAAACGGATTACATTGATAGAATTTGTTTTACGTACATCCTATATGCTTATTATCCTAACGCCCCCCCCCCCCTCTCATATCCCTTACCACCGACAATATTTAATAAAGCGAATTATTTGCATACGTTTTTTTGTAACTACGATTCTTAGGTCCAGTCTTACAATGTCCCAATAACTACTTATTCGTCGAATAGCTTGTTTTCTCCATGGCAACCACCAATCAAAACCCTTGAAATCCTCCAAATAGCTTATTGCTACAAATAACTTGCTTATAGGGTACGCACAACAGCGAAACACAACAATGAAACAAATGAATTTAACCGATGGACAAGCAAGCTGCCAAAAAGAAAAATATGAATTTCTGAAGTTGGAAAAAAAAAATGTTCAGAACGTTTACACACTTTCAGATAGTTGCTGTCCATTACTTAGCATAAATTTTAACTGGCGAGCAGTTATACTATCGTTACAACTAATTGTTTCTCCTCATTATTTGAAAAGATATTACTTTGACGGCTTGTTGTTTGTCCACCAGTTCAATTTATTTATTCCATTGTTGTAGTTCGGCTGCTACGTCATATGTGCGTACCCTAATTGTAAGACCACTACCAGCCTTTACTATTATATATCTATTTTCTACCATGATCGAAGATGTTGACTTGAGACTTTAAAAAGAAACTGTGTTTTATGTTTCCCCAGGCGTGTGCACAGCAGAGCAGAACACGCTATTGACTTATTGACAAGCAGCTAAGCGTAAGAGCTCCCGTATAGCGACATTGATGTGAGTCTATTGAAGATCTGCAAGAAGAACACTCAAGTTCACAGAGATACACCGAACATTACGTATTCCTCACACAAACACACCATGACTTTACTTTCTCAGACGTTCGTTTTCATTTAGAATATAACTAACTCTACGATTATGTGTGTGAACTTGCATGAGCGCAGTACTGAAGTAGTAGGTGTGTATTATAATATAACTACACAGCCAGGCAGGCAGGCCACCCTCCTTTGAGCTTGCACGGACGTGTTCGTGCATGTTAATGCATTGGAATGCTAATGTACTTCAGCGTTTAATTGTGGATTCAGGATACATTTCATCTTGAGTTCGTATGCACCGAGAAACACTCTCCGACTCAGCGCATATGGAAATGCAAAGTCAGTTATTCTGTATTTGCATATAGTTTTCTGCATTTTGTCACGCTTCTGACTACGTAACACGCAGCTTTTTATCTACAATTATAGGCTACAATTTTGTTTTATCTATTAAATGTGATGTTTTTTCTCAAACACTTATTTCTAATAAATTATACGCCTTACGTGAGTAGCAATGATTAGAATTCCCTCCCTTGTCACTTCAGGTAACTACCCCTTATTATCGTCATGCATCGGTGACACGCAATGTGGTCAATGCGTCTTTCGTGTCGCCTGAGGTTGGATCAATCCAGCATAATACTTTCACATTGGCAGTAGGGGTCTCCGTATTAGACTTCAAGCTAAATGAGTACAATAAAACTACCATACGATTCTAGCAACTTATATATTTTATGACTTCTAGAGGAAAAAATTGTTGAAAATTACAGAATAAAAACACAATTGTGCTTTTTGATACACTCGCGGCATTCTGTACACATCTACGAAGATGTATTGTGTGATTCTCTAGAAAGCTTGTGTAACAATAAGAAAATTTTCATTGAGAAACCAGCCACCACGTTTTTTTTTCAAAATTTAACGTGTCAAAAGTGTAAACAGTTAGCGTGTACAGAATCTGCAAGGTTCACTCTATCGCTAGCTACCACAAAATCACTCTAGATCCAAACCACTCGTAAGTAACATAACCAAGAAATGAATCAATAAACATCAGCTAATCAGACATGCTTCCGTGGCCACGCCCACATCTCTGTTTCTCTGGCGGCAATGTTTCTAACTACTGTGCTGTCCAGCTTTCAATGTGCACTGATGCAACGCAAACTCACGCGCCAATTATTCATTTACTCAATACTCATTTCCCTAATGTAATTACTCGGATATAATGGAATAATTATTGTCAAATACAACATGCTTCTTTACCGACATGCATGTCATACGTCATTATGTAGTAAACAATAATGAGCGTGTGAGAAAACAGTGTCTGAGTGATTGGTGCTAACTAACCTACGGTAACATTCCAATAACAAGTGACCGTGACTGTTGTTTGACCGTTCTTTCAATACGGCTGTTATGTTTGAGATGATTTGACTGTCAGTGGCGGCTCTCAGACAATCTTTTGATTTTACTGATCGAGCGTAAAATGAAAGAGTTACAAACAGAAAACCTTATTTCGATAGACAGATACAGATTCCTTGGTGAGGCTGAGCCTCACCTGGCTCACGAGCCGTGACTGTTACAGAGGAGGATGGAGAATATAATATTCGAACACAACCCCCTTAGTTGTCATCGTAAGGTGTTGGGCCTCACTTGCCTCGCCCTCACCCGGCGTCGAGCCGCCACTGTTTACTATAGAAGAGGATGTTATATTCGAACACAAGCCCCTTAGTAGTCATCATAAAGTGTTGGACCAAATAAGACGTTTTTCACGGAAAATGCGGTGTTAGTGTCACGCTATGCGTTTTCCCGCTGCGGCAAAAACGGAGCGGTTTGACGGAATTGTAGGCTAATAAACTTTATGGATCACAAATTACAATTTAGCATCTCGACAATACAACACACTTTGTACCATATATATGATCACCTTTTACCAGGACATAAACCAGCTATTGTTTCACCTTTGAAAGTGTCCGGGTGAAATTTGTGAATATTCAATACGGATCACCACTATTATTTATTTGTAATTGTCAAGTAGCATCATTTCTAAGCTTCTGATTTGTGATTTCCGACGTAGAAACAAGTTATTATTAGTATAATACGTAGTCATAATACCGACTCTAATGCAGTTTCTTGAACTGTGTATTAATACGAACATTAAAAGTAAAATATCCTGGTAAGTAATGTACACATGACGCTTTGAGTTATGAAAACACGTTTGATAGTCACTCATTATGCACTAGAAAATTAATTATATTCCAGTATATCTTATTAAACAACCCTTCAAGAAATCGCATGCAACATCAAGTTATAATTAATTAGTCTTCTGTTCGTACCATACGGACATTAACAATTCATTCACAGTACCAGTATTGGTACCAGGCACAATTTGACGATGGAAAATCTCAGACACTCATGTCATAATCAATACACTGAAGATCGTGTGCTACACCTCAGGAATATATTTTTAGAGGGGAAAGGGGGGAGGGGAGGGGCACAACCGCACAACAGCGCCGCGTCAAAAATGGTTTATAATAGGTTTTAAAGCGTTTTTAGAGTAGGTTGTTTGCCGAATTTGATAATTTCAACAGATTCTTTGAGTACCTATTCCATTTGTATTTACCATTCAATTTAATAACACATGAGTTTATTAATGCAATCTTTAATATTTATCACGACCATTCATTGTAGATTTGGGGGGGGGGGTGGGGGACTCAAGCCCCCCTCTCCCCTCGCCGTATACGCCACTGTCTCTCCACATCTCTTTGACTATGCGTCTTGACTAATCTGAGCGAAGGCCTAGAAGGTGAAGGACGTATGAGTGGTTCTCATTCCGTGTCCTCCATTCTCTAACGAATAATTTCAAATGAAACAACTAAGTGCCAAACCGTATTATTATTATTAGCCAAGAAGGGACGGAGACGCAATCATGACATCAAAGCGAAGCGAATCGGCTTTGAATTCGGTACTGGACATTAAGAGCGATGACTACGACTTGGATCAGTCTAAAACCACCTGAAGACTCGTATCACTACTTCAGGATAATTATTTCCAAAACTGATTTCATTTCCAATGAATATACACAAACCCCCTTTGAAATATATTAGTAAACATTTAAATTTAAATCTACAGGGTAGAAATTTCAATATTTTAACGCTAACAGTACCCTATATTTCCTTGTGAATATGAGCTCTTACGTTTCCATTAGTGCCAGTCAATGCTATTCCTAGAACAATTATGATATATGGGTTTTGAGGACGAGCCCACCATCCATATGCCTTACACGGGATTCGAACCCGTGTCTGGTGATACCACTGCTCGGGATAGCACCTCAACCTCAACATGAACGTCTCATTCTGGAGTAATCTGTAATAACGACTATTTTGCCAAACGATGTTTGCATTTTATGCTTTCCGGAATGGCTCATCAGTCACCTATACATATATATACATTAGAGATATTACATACATATGCATAAGGCAAGGATTTTATGTCCGTCCTTCAGTCTCTCATCCTCTACGCATAATCTCGAATCGCATAACTAAGCTAATGGAGACGTGTAAAACAACAACTCTATCCTCCCATTGTTCTACCCAAGTGTTTACGTACACACTAGCCTTAAGGTATGTGTACGCACACACTAGCCTTAAGGTCTGTGTCCCATGTCCCCGTCAGCTGTCATGATGAGTTCATATTTTATTGACATAATGACTTCGACATAGGTCTCGTGTCTGTAATTTATTCACAGTTAATGGGTGGTTAGACCATTGTCCTGATTGGCTGGCCCGGCATGATCGAGCTAGGGTATTATTTACTATGTGAACTATGACAAAATTCAATCAAACCGCCAATGATATTACGTTACAAATAGAATTTAGATGGTCTATAACCTTGATAAAATTTAATTCAGATTCAAAATGTATTAGAGATTTACAATATTACAGTGATCTACTTACACAGCTGCGAAAGTAAGTTAAAAATCTTTGTACAAATGATTGTCATAAAACAATGGAAGTGATAAATAACTAGGACCTTACGACTGTCAAACGTTAGCAATAAACGCTACATGTCTCCACCCAGCTGGGCACACAAATCTCCCTCGTATCATCATTTCCGTTCCAGTTTCAAGACAGACTTGTACGAAAAGACGAGGTTTAGCAGCAGCTGAACTCGGATTTCAAAGATTACGACGTCTATTTCTACCCTATGCGAGAGAAAATGAAGATTTTTCTAAAAATTGTCTCAGTCATGCGGAAACTCAACTCTTCACAGTAACTCATTTCAAAACGTTTCGTCTAAAACTCCTCCTAGGTCGTGTAGTAGCTATTTTGGTGGCCATTATTTTTTTATTCGGCTATCATACCGTATGCAATTTAGTATTAAGCGATTCAGGTTATTATATTTATGCGAGATAAACAGTAAACAAGAGAATTTCTTGGAAGTTTTTAATTTCAGAAAGCTCACTTTTCAATTTCCTTTTTCCAGTTAAGAGTTTTTATTTTGCCGGAGTTTTTATAAACGTCTTGCCGGAAGGCAAAAAATTCCTCAACTCTGCAACGATAATGAAAATAATGAGTTTAAACTTAAGTCAAAGGGTAACATAATAAAAAAAGTTCTTAACCAAGTAGAAAATTAAACTGTGGTTTAACTGTATTAAAAAAAACAATCGCATTAAAAAATACATTTTCCTCAAGCATTCCCGTAAAAAAATAAAAAAATAATAATTATGTCTCATAGCACACAGCATCAATGCAATGGAGTGAAATTTATGTCGATGCATATTTGAGGAAATTTACGAAACGGCTACAATTAACAGCCCAGCATACCTTACACACACTTCAACCCACTAATCTAATCCCATCTCTACCCTAACATTATTTATAATAGCCTTCGCTCCATCACAGACTTGTAGGTTAATTGTTTTGTTTCCAGCTCATACATTATTGACGAGTCAAGTATGTTCCAACACTAACCAACACATCCGGGTTATTAAAACTATATGACCGTAGTAGGTCCTACCCCTCGAGCATTTAATGACATTTCGACAATATTGTATAATGATGCGTGACATGAGGAAACTACTTGGGTGGTGTTGTACTGGTACTGATGGTGGCTCTCGGGTATAAACCAAGACACAGTTCTAATGGGTGCGGGTTCTGTTCCAGCCGCTGGCAATCTCCACTGAGGCTAAACCTAGGTTAAAACTCATTAGGACAGTGGTTTCCAAGTTGAGACACAGCTGGAGATAATTGAACAATAATCTAGTAATTTAAACCAGAGTAAATTTGTATTACTGTTGACTTTCCAGATGTACAAATATTTTATATTTTTTAATTTTAATGGTTTTGTTTGTATGTTGGATCGTGATCAAATAAATACAAACCTTACTAGACATATTTTTTAGCTAAGGTGAACACAAAAAGTGATAAAGGGAATGATGAAGACTCACGGTTGATTTTTCAACTATCTTTTAATATCATTTGAGAATCCACTCATCTATATTCTTAATTTTGTTAATTTCTTCCGGCTCCTTGGATTTTAATTTTCTGTCTAATTCATTCACATTCCCTCTAATGGTTTTCTTCTATATAAGTAGCCATCAACAGGACAGACATGAAGATATATTTTATTTCCCCTTCATCGCACACAATACGATTAGATCATTTGTATAGTCTGCCCTTACTCTATCTTATATTCACAAAGGTAGCATCAAATTAATGATGATGTGTTGGAGATGTGAGCAACCAACAAGTGGCCCAGCAACTATGTTCTATGTTCTATTTGGTTGATTGTCGGCCGGTCGTGTACTGGACAGTTGGCATGATTTGAAACGTGTTAGTTATATATCATTCCAAGCCACTGTCCGTTTTCCATGTTGCTTTTAATATTCCTGAATGTATTATTCGTGTGTGTCTGTGTGTTTTAACCATACCATGTACAAGAACGAAATGTTTTCATAAACTAGGCTAGAAAACATCTTCACTGTGATTCTGACGTCACAGCGGGCGATGTATTTGATGGATTGACGATCAGACGATCTTGTCAGATAAGGATCAGGGGCTGAGAACGGTGGAACGCGGAAGATCAGGGTTTGATGGCTGCTGGGTGTAGAGGTATAGAGATCTCACTTCGAGCCTGTCTTGGTGTATACGTCAAGAAGTCTACACCAAAGAATATGGAAAGCCTCTATAATCTTTACCTATACACGAATGTGGTTCGGAAGTCACTATAAGTGGTTGTATAGTTGTCCCAAGACTACCTTACACATGCTTTTGTCACAGGCGACTGGTTCGTAGCCAATCAGCGATCGGTATTGCCGCTGGTGTGTCTCGGGCGGTTCGCTGGTTGGCTACGACTGCCCCGGATGTGACGAAAGCAGATGTAAAGTAATCTTGGGCCCACTATATTTTACTTGTTGAGTCCGGGAACTTGTTCGCATGGTCAAAACTTGATTTCAATATACCTACTTATGTCATGTGTGTTCAATTATTGTCGGCGTATTTGTACACTCAAATTAGTTTCTCTTTTACAATTCAAATTTCGAAAACAAATTGGCACCATTACACCTACATTCAGTGTTAACACCGAAAGAGACACAAATTAGTAACGAAAGACAGTTATTGTAGCTTTTACATTTCTTGAGTTAATGAGCAATTAATAATAATTCCTTGTCTTGTGTAGAATCCTACGATCTTAATTTCCATACACCTTTCATGTTGGAGGGCTGCAAGTTTTGCATTAGTGTCATGTTGATTCAATAACGTGCTACATATCAAAACAACAAGGGAGGAACGTAGCAAAGTTAGCACCGCGTAATTTCAGCTACTAGAAACCTCCACTTTACCTCTGCTGTAGTCTGCGCTTAATCAACACACTTGAACACTAACGGCCAATTCACTTCAAGCAACGTTGTAGACCTTCACGTGGAAGTTGGACTAATGGATACAAACTTCCGTCCACAAAGCCCGTAGACTTCTAACTTCTACGTCACATTGCATTAGCCCTAGCTGGGGCTCTATCACCCCCCTCCCCCCCCACAAAAACATCTAGCTGTCTCAGCTATACCCATTCCTAGTCTGCAACCAAGTTTCATTCACGTTTCTGCCTCGAACACTTTTGCATAATTTATTTCCACATCTCAAATATTACGAACTACTACTACGCCAGTTCTCTTGGGAATGTCGCCATTACAAAATGCCTAAATGGTGACGGTTTGGGACGTAGCCCTTTCTTACAATCACCTAATCTTACAATCACCTAATCCACAGTTTACCCTTGTAGTAGGTGTACATGATGTTTTACCCTACAAAACTTCATGATAAGTAAATGCATTTTTTTAGATTCCTCCGTACACTATATTTTCGTAGTTTCAACATAACTTTTGTGGAATTGGTATTGAATCTCATGAACCAAGACTCCGACCCTCTCTGTCGTTGTAATTTTCATATACCCTATTGTTCGGCAAGATTATAGTCCACCATTGAGCCGATTACGGTAATACACATTTCACTCCTTATAGATCATCGTCAAACACCCCTATCAAGCACGACATTCTTACGTAACCGCGTCACTTTTGGGCATGATGCCCAAATAAAACGAGGCCGCCGGCACAAACCCATGCAACACAAACCATCTCATCAGAGCAGCAAAACTCTGCCGAAGTTTTCGAGGGTCACCGTCATCGGACAATAGAAGGCTGTGGATGGAGTAGTATTGTTTTGCAAACACAACAATGCTCGCGCGTAAATATATATATGGTCCGTGTGTCCCTGAACTCACGTGAGAATGTAATGGACGTTAACTCAATTACTATTCCTTATACGGGTAGAAAATTGGCAGGTGCCTCGGTCGTGTAGGCCTATTGATGTGAGTGTTGTCGATACTATTGGTGAGTTATCGGGGGGCCGTGTTTTAGTCTCGATCTCTTTGAACCAGTCAATAAATATCCGTAACTCCTACGAGGTATAATAAAATAGTTAAGGCCTACAACTAAATATTTAACTCTCCACCGGCTTGTTTTCATCGTAGTAACCACCAAACAGAACCTTTGGAATAACCTGATGAAGACGAAAATAAAATTAGAAATCATCCAATATACAGATACCTAATTTAAGATAAGTAAACTACATAAATGTACGAAGTGTGCCTCATTTAAACTGAAAGCAATGTTTTTTGTAGTATCATCCTTGCCACTTGTGGAGAACAATGAAGTAACAACTGCCGACATTCATAAAAAAATGATCTTCCTATCACTATTTCCGATTTTTCATTTTATATTTTTGATGTTCAGTAACGTTGGTTGATTGTTTAACAGTTTCTTCTATAACATCATCATTTTCACGATTATCCCAAATTGAGTAGTTCATTTGTTGTAAGCTGCAATTAGTTGGGACTTACTGTTGTACTGTTGTACTGAATGAACGACGAGCGTTAGAGGAGTCGACTCCGAATTGGGTTCGTACTCACCTGAAACGAAATAACAACACCATTAGCACCAACGAAACAAAACAAAACATTCACGTTATAGAAATAGAGCAAGACACCGGCAACTACTCCTGCATTACCATATTAATACTGCAACATAATGTGATGCAAGTATACATGGCGCCAAACTTACAAACTACCATTACCATCAATGGTGAAATTACATGTAAATTATAATAACAAATTGTTTATATTTTCTACTTGACTATTTATGCGCTCGAAACCCACGCGTTTATGTTAATTAGGTACCGGAACGTAATAGGGACTAATTGAGTGGACACTTATTTGTAAACATATCCTCAAAGGTGTGGGGAAATAATATCGACTTGATTACCACAACGACAATAGTGGGTTAATAAATAATAAGCAAAACATAATCAGTAAACAATACTGACAGTATACACAAAACTGACACAATACTGAAAGTATACATACACCATACTGACACCATACTGACACAATATACACAGAATATTGACACAATACTGACGGTATACAATAATGACTTCTACATAACACAATATTATTCACAAGTTCAGAGTAATTTGGTACATTGAGATATTTGCTTAGTTTGGAAGGAGTTATTGTCAATCAGTTATGATTCTCAGCATTTTGCACGTTATGTGAGTCAATCATATGAAAATATCTCCAGTAAGGTTTGTCGGTGGCGGGCATCAAACTCGCTACCCTCGAAACTTCACTCCCACTCGATCGCTATGAGAGAACCAACCTCTGCTATCTGTAATACTCCAAAGTTCTAGATCACATATATTTGTATATTTGTTCAAACATCAAACGTCGAAAACATGACACTGGTCTATGAGTTTGCACCAAATATTTGCAAGACCATCGAAACCGAACCAAAGACAAGAACAAACAAACAACTCGTCCGATCGGTCGAGCAAGCTAAGCGGAGACCGCGCCGAGAGTGCAAGTGGGAAAAGTGAAACGTTATCGACCTGTTTCACGAACAGAACAAAACTCGTTTGAATGGGCGTAAATTTACCGCCACTAAATTCAGACGGCTGCGGCAACCGGAACCCATCTGTCTTTAGCTTGGGCCGCTCTAATGGTGCGTGAATATATAACTAACATCGCGGATCAATATATGTTAAGAAATGTGACCCAGCTGTCGGCAACGAAATGGATCAGGTGAAGTAACTCCCCCCCCCCCCCTCCCAATGTGCTTGTGTAGTGTGTGATTATGGTGATTACACCATGTGTTTATGTTATGGGGTTATCACGTGGTGACAACGGAAATTGACAATTACGAAGGAGAGAAACTATCAGGTAGTTGGCAACTGACCAATGACAAAGTCACATATTGTCACATATACTAGAGAGACAACAGATGGGTTAAATTAAACGTGTTTTAAACAGTAGTACACAAATATTGATTCTTGAATCTTCTGTTGTTCATCAAGGAACATCATTGTTTTCAATCCATAGATATTTTGAAATAACTCTTTCATTTCCACCGCTATATTGTAATATGTTCACATGCAGAATTTGTTGGTCTATCTATATCTACAGCGTTTTCTTCCTCTTCCCCAATAATTCTTTTTTTGATAAATTCCTTCACCCTCAAAATAAGTCCAACAAAAGATTCCTTCTCATCACAAAACGTTTTTATAACTTTATTTCTTGGTTTGGTGTTTTCAAGCTCTTCTTGAATTCTTCTTCTTGTGGTTTCGTGTACATTGTTCAGTAGTGGAATAGTTGTATAGAATGCAGGGCACAGAATATCCGGGTCAAAAGGGAAAAAAGAACTAAGCAGATCAAGACTTCTTATACAAAAAGATATGTATAAGTCCCTCACCAATTTCAAGTGCCAAGAATTGGACGACGCTATACGATACATACACAAGATTCTAAACCTCGACAGGTCACCGACCCATTTCCTGACCTAACCTTATGTTACTTAACTTGGTACAGGCTAAGCTAAAGCAGCTACACCACGTTAGCTACGATTATTATTACACTTGGCAGTAGATATTGACAGATGATCGTTATGAAATAACAGGTTGTATGACTGATCATATAGTAATGCAGCTCAAGTACAACAAAGTCTCGTATGAAACGTATTCAAAAGAAAACCAGATTGTTCGTGCATGGCAAATTTCCATCACCTCAGTTATGCTAATGCACTGAACTGAACGACGTGTTTTATTGAACTATTGATAGATGTGATTGGAAATATTAACACAAAACAAGAACTCAATTCAGACCAGACCAGACGGTAGGCCTATAATATAATTTAATAGAAATTTCGATGAAAACACGCACATTTTTACAATCACAGGAAATGCCTTTCATCTCTGAAACCTTGTGCATTCTTTCTTTGCATGCATGCCTTATATCAGGGATGGCGAACCAATGGCACGCGTGCCAGAAGTGGCACGCGAAGACTTTCTGGCGGCACGCAGAAATATGTTTAACATTGTATCAGGATTAAATTGACCACACTTCAAACCCGTTGTTCGGGCATTTAGAGACTTTTCGGTACAAAAATTTCGCCTCCTACACGATTTTTACTAAATGCTGCATTATGTGGAACGATCACAACATTACAAACTGACAACCTGACCATTTGTTCCCTGAAAAACATAATAATTACTGAAAAAGCTATAATAAAAATTTCGTTAAAATTTTACTGAGCTTTTTTTGAGAATTTGGCACGCGTGGACAGAATACATTCAATAGTTTGTAAATAGTGGCACTCAAGTTTGAAAAGGTTCGCCATCCCTGCCTTATATATAACGTGCATGTATGCAGGCTTGTGAATACGACGGCCTTAGGCTGCCTTGTTAGCCTAAAGCCAGGACGGATTTATTCGTAAAAAAAAAACAAAGAAAAACACATTACCTCTCGGGATTGCCAGAAAAGGCAGCCCTTAGTATATTCGAACTAAAACCTTTACAGAAATTCAGAGAATGCAAGCGGTATATTCACACTTACTAAAGGTTTGACTGGATTGACATAAAGCAGGGGGAGGGGGGGATGGACTCGTAAATCAATGCTTATTTCTGTTCACACCGATGTTGGCAGTGATCATTGTTACGAGTTGTGCTGTATCTGTTTTATTTCTACCTGTTGAATGTACTTTGTTTTATCACCAGATCCAGCTCACGCGATAGAGGACCGTTCAGCACAAGATACGATAATTGTAGAATGGAAATGGATGGGCCATTGTCGTCACGTAATGTTATCTGTGTCAGTGCTTCAGTGGTGAAGGGGATGTAAACACACGAATGGCCAACATTCTGAACGCTATTTGGCTCTGGACCAATTACAGACAATTTAACTGATATGGTCCACTAAGTGTGCAGTGATCATCTCAAATGATGTTGATATGAAACAAGAGCAGACTGTTGTTTGTGAATACATTTCTTTTCATTTACTACGCGGAGAAGTTTTTTTGGTTTCTGGGCAATAGAGGCAAAACGTTTCTGCCCCAGCGGGTGGAGTTTTTCCTAACGGCTAACAGCTAAACTATTTTCTTTTAGAGATGTACCCGACAATTATTATATCCTCAGCGTGTGTCCAATGCTGAACAGGTTTCAAAATTTACGGATTTTGTGTCGGTCTCAACAGTTTATCTCACTTAATCCTCGTTTTCCACAAAATTAAAACTCTCTCAGTATTTTTCCGATGTCATCCAAGGTCTCCCTCTCTCTCTCTCTCTCTCTC